>JAECUM010011350.1:0-13097 GCA_016617855.1 Megalonaias nervosa | reverse complement strand
TACCATGTTAAATTCATTTAGAAAACGGGGAATGTAATTACATTTTATAGTTATTTTCGTACGTCACTAATAAATAATGAGTGGAAATTTGTCATTGATATATAAGAAATAGACCTAACAGCACACACTTCCAAGAATGTTTATGTATGCGTATTAATGGGCCATGGGCGGATCACAATTCGATATACCAATAGTATTGGTATATCAAATTGCTTTATACCAACACTTTAAAAGCCATGATTTTTTAATGCATGTGGTATATATAGCAACAATATAGCAACCTTAACGCCTTATATGCTGCTGCTGCTATGCTGCTCTTAACAACAACCTTATATATATATATATATATATATATATATAACTGTATGCTATATATATATATATATATTATAAAATAAACAATACCAACACGTAGAGCGTGTGACCGGTTTCGCTTTATTGCTTCATCAGACTGAATTCCTTGAATATTCTTCATGTCATCCTCAATCATGTAAAAACGGGATACCATATAGTCAAGCAAAAAGATATAGAATAATTATTTCGGATGACACTGTTTTTAAATCATCTTTGACAGAGTTAGGTCAGCATTTTTTAAATAGAAATTACCCTATTCACATCATTAATACTGCTTTCCAAAAAGTATCTTCTCTTACGCAACTTGAATCATTACAATGTAAAATCAAAAATAGAAATGAAGATATCATTCCTTTAATTAATGAATATAACCCAAATTTGCCTAATATAGGTAAGGCTATCAATAAATATTGAGATTTATTAAAATTATCTTGTAAAGCAAGTGTTAAATCGCTACACGAAAGCAAACCGACACTTGCTTATAAAAGGCCTAAAAATCTTAAAGATTTCCTAATTAATTCTAAATTAGAAAAAACAAAAACATTACATAGAAAGGGATCATCAACTATATGTAATACACCTAGATGTTCGCACTGTCCTTTTATTAATGAGAATACTTCTTTCAATAGTAATACTACGAAAGAAACATTTAATATGCATTGTGATACTAATTGTGCAACATCAAACGTTATTTATTTGATTACATGCAAAAAATGTGGCATCCAGTATATTGGACAAACCAGTCAACAAATATCTAAACGTATGAATCTACATAGATCAGACAGAAAAAAATTATATCGATCAATCATTTTCATCTCATGTTGCCGCACATTTTAACAAAAATTCCCATTCCTTGCAAGATTTCTCCTTTCAACCTATTTTTATAGCTGATCCTGAGATGGAACGTCTGCTAAAGGAAACCTATTGGATTCACCGTCTTAATACGGTATATCCAAAACATCTAAATTCCAAAACACTCTACGATATTCGTTAATCAATTTTTTTTTAATTTTCTCCGCTGTCTAGAATTTAGTTATGAATAATTTTTTTATTATTCTCATTTACTGAATTCATTGACCAGTGAAAGTATAAACTAATATCATAAAAATAAGTTTAATAATTCTTTACAAATGAAAAGGCATTTTAACATTAATTCTGAATATATTATGATTAATTATTTATAAAATACTTACTCATTTTATGATTATAAATATTATGCACACCATCATATTTTTTTTATAAATTGTTATTATATCTTTGAGTTCTGATAAATATGAACATTCACACCATCGAGAACAGAACCACAGGAGCAAGACGTGTGAATTAGATGGAAAAGCTGTCAAAATGACGAGCTACTCTAAAAACATCATCCTAACAAACAACAGGAAAAGCTATCAAAAAGATATGCTAGCCAAACAGCACCTGTTTTTCACTGTCTCCAATCACGTCCGCGCAGATTATCATTTCAATCCCTTTTAAGAAAAAGCGCCAAAATGTCAGATGGAAAAGCCGTCCAAGTGACGAGCTAGTCGAAATACATCATCTTCCAACAAATATTGAAAAGCTTTTAAATACCCTAGCTAACCTTCAAAAAAAAAAAAAAATAAAAAAAAAAAAAAATGGAAAAGCTTTTAATAAAGAAGCTAGCCAAAGAGCACCAAAATAACGGAAAAGCCATCCATAAGGATGAGCTAGTTAAAAAACACCGAGATGAATACAGATGTTTTCAACCACGTTCGTGTCTATCACCATTTCAATAACTTTACAGAACAAATTTGCTAGAATGCTGGTACGACCATTACCAACTATCCCCCCCCCCCCAATAAAAAACTCCTTATACACTTCTTTTCCTTATCTTTATCTAAATAAAATTAATAAACCTTGTGTGCGTGTGTGACTTTTATTTTACCCTTTTGGACACATGCTATGGCATATGTTCTTCCTTAACCAAAATACCATAATGAACAGATGCAAAAGCACGCGCTCCAAAATTAATTGACCCAAACTTCAAATGACCTTTATTATTGGCTTGAACCTTTTAACAACGTTTTCATGTGTACCAATTTAAAAAACGAATAATCCATCCATCTGCTATAAGGTAATGAGAACACAAAAACGAACTCCTCTCTAATCTAGCAACCAAATTATGACCATGTTTATAATCTACGGAAAAACAATAACTTAAATTTAACTCTATTTAAAACCACAAATACATGGACATGTTTTCAATCACATCCACGCCTATCAATATTTCAATCCCTTTCTGGAAAAAGCGCCAAACAATATACACCACTTGATAATAACAATACAAAGAAACCAGCCCTAAGACATAAAATTGCCACACAACATGCCCATAGACAATACACAAATTAAACCGTAAATCTCCTACAGTTTCACACAACAATACAGAAGTACAATCACCTTGGAAAATCAAAAGATTAGACTAAACGTAAATATAACAAAACACAAACTAATATAAACCCAAACATTCCCTTTAGAGAAAATTACTTAATCCAAAAAAAAAAACAAATTTAGTAAATTCATACAACCCTTATACAAAACACATTCCCTTCACCAATAAATTATTTCAAAACAAAAAAATGGGGGGAGGGGGTAGAAGAGACGAGAAAAAAAGAGGGAGGAAAGGGAAATAATATTACAATAAACTTATAACAAATACATAAATAACCATACTACAGAAAATACAATAATTTGGAAATTAATTTTTATAACTCAATTAGTCTAAGAATCGTCTAGATCTAACACACAATAAATTGCACCCTAATTTAAGCACATAATACAATCCCAAACACTCTGCCAACTAAAAAAAACGAAAAACAAAAAAAAACAAAAAAAAAACCAAAACAAAAAACCAAATTATAATAATGTAACGAATAAGAAGTAGTAGTTAAATAGGCAGATCCTAAACCAAACCGAGAAGTATCCTATAAACCTTTCTATTTTGTAATTTTATTAAGGAGTTATTTTCAGCTCAAAATTAGACTAAAAATATTTTATTGGAGTGGCCAGAAATTTTTTTCGACCTTGGAGAGGAGACCCCACCCCTCTACCAAAAATTGGAAAGATGATTCTAAACCAAATGCGAATTCTGGACCAGAACTCCAATGACCTGCTGGATTAACTTTTTTAGTGATAAAATATTTAATTTTTTTCAGTATAATAATAGGTTCATCCTAAACCAAATGCGGTTTCTAAATCAGAGACCCCAACCCCCCACCCCTTCCCAAAATTGGAAAGATGATCTACTACTGTTGTAACCATATTTTATGATAATCTTTTTCATACCCGCTGACTCTCATTGGTAGGATATCCGTTAACATACTGTCAATAATACGACATTCACGTATTAAATCGTCCATATCATATTTTACACCTCGCAAATAAGATCGTATTTGATCAAATAATTTTTTTGTAAGTGATACTTGCTGTGTTACAAGAATGTTTTTTTTATTTCAAGTTTAGGTTCAATTTGTTTTTACAAGTATTGAAAGAGAGACACCGACACCAGATATTATTAACAAAAACGGATTTAATAATGCTCCACTTGAGATTATGCCAGAGCTGGTCATTAACAATGGCAAATATGATATTACTCGAGGTATTCTACGGTAGCATTTATAACATTCTTTTACACATCAAAGGTTTTTATGATAAAATTTATAATATTGTACTAGTGCGTCAACATCTTGTTTTGTAATTTGTTCTGAAATGTGGTTGAAATCGATGATATGTTTTTTCATTATACAATATTTTATACCAAGACAAAAGTTCTAGCACCAGCAATCGAATCAAGAAACTCACGGAAAATATCATTTCTATGATCAGCTATAAAAATTCTGTATTTGTCATAAACATCTGACGAAGAATCCTTATATCGTTCATCTGTTAGTACCTCATTTTTCTTTAACCAAGCGTATTAGTCAAAAGTAATTCCTACTTTACGTTCATACAAATCTGTTTCATTCACTCAATTACTGTAATCGCTTTCTGTTTGATCAAAATACCCTAATACCATGCTTACTTGATCTAACGTGTAATTTTTTGAAACAAGATGTTGTCTGATAATTACATATGCGGCCACAAAATTTGCTACCATTCATTTTTTGAGCGATTTTAGTTCAATTGTTATCAGACCAATAGCAGAAGCTACTTTTAACATTAATTTTTCATATGGTTTTGTAAGTATTTTCTCGCTTTCATTGTAATAATTTCGTAATAACAATTGTTTAGAGCGCTGGATTGATGGAAATAAAATATCATCTTCTCCATCTATATCAAAATAAGAATCAGGCTTTGCTACTAAATCTGTTTGGCCCACTTTATAGAAAAACGTTTCTCGCTCAATATCATTAAGATCGCTAATTTCATCTTAAATATTTGTGAGTATCTTTATAGATCTGTCAATAATAATCGGATCAAATTCTGGTCTTTTGCGTATCATTGGCAAAATTGCATTTGAGTATGCTTTAATAATTAACTCAGTGTCTGGTGTCATAGTAACGATTTTAATTAGGGTTTCTTTGTCGTGGTAGTACATACCGAGATACTTAAAAATTTCTCGTTTTAAGAAACTATTGTATAACTTTTTGTTTCTTTTTATTCTTATTATTTTAGATTCCATACATCTGTTGAGACCATCATGACTATCTTCTACAAATTTTTTTATATCTTCTCTTTCACCGTAAGGTCGTTGTTTTATTAAGTTCGCTTTTATTATCAAATCCAAATTTCCAGGATCAAGCTCGGCAATATTTTTTTAAAATATAATTTCAACTTGTTTAAGTTCTTCTAGACAATCATCATAATAACAGTATCTACTTATCACTTCAAAATTTTCTATTGCTTCTTTTAGTTGTGGTCCCCCGATATACATAACACGGACAAATTTTTTTTCTTCTTCTGACAATGGAGAATTTATCATTGGAATTGAATAATTTTTCTGGTATTTATTGCACGTGCCGCAAGTGAATCATCTCCAACCATTTTGGCGGGTTAAAAATATTATTATAAAATTCTGTCGCAAGGTCTGTAAACCATTGTGTTGTCATTATTTTATAGCATTAGATTAAATTTGTTCACAATGATCACATCGGATCATCAAGTAAGTGTATTTGAAATGCTGTTAGTCCTGGGAATGGATGTTCAGCAGCAAAAACATTAACTCGAAAATATAAGTACTTGTCGGGATTATAAAATATTCTGTTGTTGTAATATACGTATTTACTGCACTATATAATGTTGTCTAGTCGATATCATTGTTTGATCCTTCCAAATGCCAATTATAAATACGACCAACAGTGGAGTTTAATCGGCCTCGCACATGAAATTGCCAAATAGCAACTGCAGTAGGACATTTAATTTTGATCCAAAAATTTGCAACCTAGTATAGTCGAACTAGGTGCAGACGCTGGTGAGGCCGCTACTAGAGTTTCACTAACTGCAGCTTGCAATAATCTTAGTATAACACCACCAGGTGCGGCTGCGACCGGCACTGAAATGTTGAATTTCATTAATAACTCATTTCCTATCGTCAGAAAAAATATACGTTACAATGAAGGTTATACCAGAAGAAAGGCACTTGCAGCGGCATCATGTCAAATTACAATGATGTTACCGTTAAGTACAGTATTTGGCTTTTGTCGCGACTACAATAAAGTATTTCATGGAGTTAAACATACACTTATTTTAGATCGATCAGAACAGAACGACTGTTTATTTCGGGCTGGCGGAGCTGACGTACAGTTTATCATAAATAAACTTGCGCTGTGGATGCCACGAATAACACCATCAATCACTAAAATGTCAGAATTAACTAATACACTTGATAAACTCTCAAGCAGAATTAATTTTCAGCAACATAAAATATATCAAACAGCTGTTCCAAATACCACCGACTACACATGGCGAATTACAACAACATGAAGTGAACAACTGCCGAGGCAATTATTTATTGTATTTCAACGTCAAGCGCGACGTGGTAACCAACAACAAAATAACGTAATATTTGATAATGCCGATGTTAGACGAATACACGCTAGACTAAATTCAAAGCAATATTCAGAACGAGCAATAGAATGCAATTTTGCAGATGACGCTAATAAAAATATTACTAGACCTTACATGTACCTGCTCGACGCAGTGCAAAAATATCAGGATGTTGGAGACGGATCTCAGATATCAGTAGAGGAATTTCATACACTTTATCCGATATTTTATTTTGATGTTAGTAAACATAGCGAGCGAGCTGTCGACAGCACAGCTGATATTGAAATTACTTGGCCATTAGAAGCAGTTGCAGTAGCGCAGTTGTACGTGTACGCGTTAGTGATCAGTGACAGATTTATTACGATTGATTCTGTTGGAGGCAAAATGACAGTACAAGTTTAATCTGTAACTTTAATATTAGATGACAAAATATGTTGTAAAAGAAAGATATTTAACTGATGGTCAAGTTAAAAAAAAATTAGCATCTGCTGTTGCAAAGCAGAGGCAGGTATCATTAAAAATCAACCCTGACATTTCCAAGGGTACTTTAACAAAATAAATGTTAACCAAAAAACAAATAAATAAGTATAACCGCGGCAAAACTTTTGTTTTAAATTTAAGTGCCACACAAATAACAGCAATGTCAAAGAACAAGATGGTTTCTTTGGTCCGGTATTATCAGTAATAGCCAGAACGTTATTACCTAAAATTTTGCCGGTGTTAGGTACATTAGGACTAGCAGCAGCGTCTGGAGCAATATCTGGCACAACGAAAAATGTAGTTGAGGGCAGTGGTATAAAGAAACTTTCAGTTTAATTTTATGTGACTGATAAATATAATGCCACGACGAAGACAAACAAGAACGAAAAAAAAGACACCGCGACGTCGAAGAACAACCAGAGGAGGATTTATTCCAATAGCTCCACTTTAGCGGGACTAGCGGGAAATCTATTTCCAAATCTGCTGGGAATAGGACAGGACTAACATTACCGGGAACACGGTCCCGCTAAGTAACTTTGATATACTTGATAAGCTAAAACAAGTAAAAAATTTCCACGGAGTTTATTCCAAAGATGAACTTGAGGCAATTCCATTGCCGTTTGCTGAGGGATCGTGTGTGATAAATATACAAGATTTCAAAGACGGATCTGGTACACACTGGGTAGCAGTTTATAATAACAATTATTTTAACTCGTTTGGACTTCCTCCAAGTGACGCAATAAAAAAAATATATGTCCAGATATAAAATAATTAATTACTCGTCCAATCAACTTCAACCTATTGGAACATCAGCTTGTGGATATTATTGCGTGATGTTTATAAAACAGATGTCTAAATCCCATGACAACGTCAGGAGATCGGATTCCATTTTTTAAAAAATCTATATTACAGTTTGACAAGCATCCTTCTCACGCTAATGATGATATTGCATTTAATTTTGCCAATTTTTACTAAATTACAAATATATAATGTTAACATATTGTCTCAAATATAAAACTAAAACAGAATATATCAATGAAACAACAGAAAAAAACAAAGAACAACAGGATGATGCTGAAAAGTATTTGTGCAATCTCTGAAAAAAGAAAAAGTATGTTTTTAAAGACAGTGTCCGGAGCTGGATGTACTGACGTTGTCAGGGACGTTTTTTTAGTAGACGATTGAAAACAATTATTGTTATAAATCTGAAAACAAATATTATTATAAATCTGAAAATATATAATGAGATGCAAGTGCGATTCTGACAGAGATTTATGTCTCGAACAAAATAAAATTGTCACATACTGTCAACAATGTAACAACAGAGAAATAATTGGAACAGATATAGACATACAGAAAGTAATTGGCAAATTGCCGAAACGAAAAGGCGGTTGGACATTGCCAGGCCATAAATATACTGGCCCTTATAATCCGTTTGATAAACAACTAGATGAAAATGATAATCCGCTGCCAGGACAAGAACCTTACAATCAAGTTGATGAGATAGCAATGCGCCATGATATCTGCTACCGTGATATAGAACGTCCTGATAACGTTCGTGTAGAAAACTCAAAATCAGACTGGGATAAGGTAATGTTGGACGAACTTCGTGATATGAAACCGATAAATATGCGAGAAAGGGTTGACCGAAAGTTAGTGCAGGGTTTTATTGGAGCAAAATATAAACTCGGGCTTGGAAAGCCTCGTCTTGCACAATTGTATGATGATCTAGCAGCCGAATTACACAAACTTAAAAAAAAAAAAAAAGTTTCCGCGATGTAAAGTTGTCGCAAATGCCCTTGACGATATCTGGGCGATAGATTTAGTAGATGTGTCAAATCTAGCTGAATTTAACGATAACAGAAGATATATTTTTAATGGCATAGATCTTTTTAGTAAATATGCCTTTAGTGTGCCAGTTTCAGACAAGACAGGAATGTCAATAACTGATGCGCTAAAACAAATAATAACAACTGCAGAAAGAAAACCAAATAGAATCTGGACTGATCACGGAGCAGAATTGTTTGCTCCAAAATAACATCAAAAAATATGTTACAGGAAACGAAGGTAAAAGCGTTGTCGTCGAGCGATTTAGTCGTACACTAAACGAAAAAATTCATAAGTATTTATCAGCTAAAAATACAAATAAATATATTGATAATTTACAAAACATTGTTGACGAATATAATAACACAAAACACAGAACCACTAAAATGTCGCCAGCTGACGCAATTAAAAATCCGATATTGGCGAACGAAAACATGTACCGTAGACATACATTTAAAGTCAGTGATCGAGTTAGAATTTCTCTAACAAATAAAAATACATTTGAAAAAGGATTTACTCCGAATGGAGCGAAGAAGTATTTGTTGTTGATAAAGTACTTTTAACAATACCTGCAACATAGGCGCTAAATAATTTATTGGGTGAGCCTATAACTGGTAGATTTTATGAACAGGAACTTCAGAAAACTTCCTAAGACGTATTTGTTACTGAAAAAGTTATCCGAAAACGCGGTGATAAAAGTCTCGTCAAGTGGAGGGGATATAGTGATAAATTTAATAGCTGGGTGCAAACTAAGTCGATACAATAATGTTATTATAAATTTGTTCGTACTTTACAAGTACAGATTTACATTTGATAGTTTTACATAGCGAAATTAAATGTAGTTTTCTTGTATTAATAACTGGCATTAAATTAAATATTTTGAAAAAAATAAAATCATATTTTTTATTTCTTTGATGGTCAGTTATTTTTATATTTAAAAAAGGCTTGATAAGCTGCCAAAATATTTGTTGCTCGGTAACTGTAAAATTAAATTTTATTATCTTTTTAGCAATGTGATACTTAACATTATATCGTCCAGTTGTCGGCCTGCTGTAATTTTTTCTGTCAGCGACAGTAACTACTTCATCGTCGGACTCGTTGTTGTACAAAATATCATCTTCGTTATAGCTAGAAAATTTATCTGTGATTGGCAAAATTACTTGTAATTTTGTGGCGATATAATCCTCTGCGTATATATCAGCAATTAGTTTCATTAAATCCATATTATAATATACTTTTATCTAATTTATAATAATAATGACCAACGAAACAAAATCTACTGAAGTAAAATATCATCAAAAAGTTAACATAAATTATAGAGAATTAGCTGAAGCAGTTAGAAAATGTCTGTCGGGTTATAGTGCTTATTCTGTTGACGTTATTGCAATACAAGGCGAAAATGATAGAATACTTCTAACAACGGCAGAAAAAAAAAATAAAACTTAATGAAAGTTCATTTATAACATTAAAATTTGATAAAGATGATATTCTTATATTTTGTCATAATTGTCTTAGAAAGACCGAGCTAAGAAATATAATTAATCATCATATTTAATACTAACTCTATCAAATGTCAACATTGATGTTGCTGTTTTGTATATATTATCTGCAATAAATTTTACTGCACGAGAATTAATTGCATGATATTTTGCTTCAGCTGATATTGATTTAAATTTCATTTTTTCTCCTGTTTCTAAATTTGTTGAAACAATTGGTCTTTTAGGATTTTTAAAATTATTACCGCCACCTAAACCACGTTTAGTATTTTCTTTTTGTTTAACTAAATCTAAATTGTCTAAACGATTGTCGGTTTTAATTTGGTTAATGTGATCCATAACTAAATTATTTGGAATAGCGCCATTACATGTTTCGTACACAAAAATGGGCTTTATAACAAACCTGGTCAGTCTTAGTTTTACGTACCATTACATTTAAATATCCAGTGTTTTGCATAAAACCAACAACTTTTTTAGTTTTTCTATGCCGGATAATTCGGCAATCATTAGCTTCGTATAGATCAAATACTTTATGAGGTTGAAACTCATTTTGTAAAGCTAAATTCTCAATATTATCATCAGTAATCGAATAGACTCGCTGTCCTTCTGGAATGTCCTCGCAAAACAAACTATAAATAAAATCTTTTCTGAACATTTCGGTGATATCTGTATCATCTCCTTTTACTGAAATTATCATACCAGCCGTAGTTGGTTTTCCTACTGATGTTTTAGATTTTATATAAATAACCGAACCAAGTGTATTTCCAGCATATAAGTTGTACTTTGGATGAACATGATAAGTTTCTTGCTCTTCCGCTGTCATTCTGATATGTCTCAAAATTTCTGTCATTTCACTATAGGGATTTTATATCTCTAATTGAAAAATAAGTTTAACAAAATCAATTAAATATAAAAATACTATATATAATGTTAAAATTGCGCGATATTGCTAAAAAGAGCATTATCAAAACAGAACAAAATTGCTAGTGCATTCAAGGGATATGACAACAGTTACAAATTTGATGATCAAAATGTTTTAGGAAATTTTAACTCTACAAATTTATATCATCTTTTACAACCTGCTGTATCTAAGGAACTTACAGCTCACGAAAGTATCAAGTTAATAGTTCAGTATCATATGATTTTATCAAAGCTACATGTAATCGAAAAAGATATATTTGATATAATCTTTGAAAATACAAGTTTCGACAGCAAAATTTCAGAACCATATTTAACAGCTAAATCACGAAAAATATTAACTGGAACAAATATTTCCTCTGTCGCCGATGAAATACACCAAGAAATAAATAAAAAATTGGAGGAATCTACTTCATCTGGGTCAGGCTGGAAATTTGAAATGATAAAGGAAGTTTTAATTCATACAGCAAAATATAACGTACTTCGAGGTAGTTCTTACGTTGATCTTCCTCAAAAAATTGAAAACAAAAAATGCTGTATAAATGTCAAAAACAACGACGATCAATGTTTTCGTTGGTCAGTTTTGTCGGAGAGACATCCACAGAGTGACCACAGTGATAGAATTGAAAAGTATTTGCCATACAAAGACGAACTAGATTTTAACGGAATAACATTTCCAGTGGCAGAAAATCAGATACCAGAGTTTGAAAAACAAAACAATATTTCAGTAAATGTTTTCGGACTAGATGAGCGAGAAAATGTTTACCCACGGTATATTTCAGAGACTGCTACACAAAAAACAATAAATTTATTATTTTATAAAAGACATTACGTTTGGATAAAAAACTTTAACGGTTTAGTTGGCGGACAGAATAATAAAAATAAAAAAATAAAAATATTTCTGTTACAAATGTTTGCAGGGTTTTTCCAAGAATGAGAAACTAAAGGAATATCTTAAATACTGTGTCAACGTTCAAGGAATAGCTATGCCAAGCGAAAAAGAAAAAGTCTTAAAATTTAAAAATTATGATCAGAAGCTAAATATACCTTTCGTTATTTATGCGGATTTCGAGTGCCTACTCGTTGCAGTGGCTGGCGCTGAAAATAATCCTAATAAATCAAGTACAAGAAAAATACAGCAACATGTTCCTTGCGGAGTAGCTTATAAAGTAGTTTGTTGCATCGACGATAAGTTTTCATGTCCAATAAAGTTATATAGATGTAAAGATAGTGAATCTGAAAGTACTGCGGTATGGTTATTAAAAAATCTGATAGATGATGTTAATAAAATTTCTAACAAATAATTTAGGACAGCTCCAATGAAAATAACATCTAAACAACAACTTGAATTTAACGAAGCGGTGAATTGTCATATTTGCAAGAAGTTATTGGTAGACTCAAACGGAGTCGGTGATAAAGTGCGCGATCATTGTCATTTAACTGGACAATACAGAGGCGCAGCTCATAATGATTGTAATTTAAAATTTCATGCACCAAAGTTTATACCTGTCGTTTTACATACCTTTCGTGGCTATGATAGTCATATCATTGTAGAAGCTTTTGGTAATGAGGAAATTCAATCTAAACTAAAACTAAATAATAAGATAAAATGTATTCCAAATAATTGTGAAAAGTATATGTCAGTTACTCTAGGAAAATTACGTTTTTTTGACAGCCTGCAATTTATGGCAGCATCATTAGATGAACTTGTAAAAGATTGTAGCACTTTTAATAATCTGCAAAGTTGCTTTGGTTAAAACTACGTCGATCTGCCAGAAAAAGGTATCTTTCCGTATGAGTATCTCGACGACTGGAGAAGATTTGATGAAATTTCTCTGCCTAACAAAGACAAATTTTACTCGCAGCTAAAAGGTGAAGATGTGCCAGACGACGAATACAAATATGCACACAATATTTGGAATAAATTTAGGTGTAAAACATTTGGTGATTATCATGATATATATTTGAAAACAGATGTTTCATTACTAGCAGATGTTTTTGAAAGTTTTCGTCGAG
>JAECUM010011348.1:0-52868 GCA_016617855.1 Megalonaias nervosa | reverse complement strand
TGGAAGACTTCTATCCCTCTTTAAACAGTGGAGAATCTTTGGACATGGAATGGGAGGATAGCGTGAAAACAGAACCCCAAGACCAAGTCAAAGAAGACGAGGTAGTCGTCAAGTCCAGATGGCCAGAACAAGAACAACATTTAGTGTCCTGTTTTGCTAAACACCTAGCGAATACAATTACGGAATTGTCCAAGAAATATTGTTACGGATGTCAAAACGATTATCCCAGTCAAATTCAACACGATAAATGTATGATGATGAGTCAAGAAGAAAAATTGGACGAGTATCTGGACGACGCTTGGAGTCTCATCTCAGAAGAAACCGTGTTGCATGAGTGGTATAAAGGCTTGCGTGATCATTTCTGTCCTCCATTGCCTACTCTAGAGATCTATCGCATCGAAGCTCTCTTAGCCCAGAGTGCGGAGACAAGACAAAGAAACGGATACTTGACAGATCGTTTCAAACAAAAAGTCAGAATTGAATTGATGACTTTTCATTACCTGTGAAAAAACAAAAACAACACAACAGAAAATGGATACCTGGGAACTTTATTACCTTTTGAACAATAGTTCGTATACTGCTTCTTGGAATCCTGTCGTGTGCGCTAAAGATGAACTACCTCATCGCAAACCTCAAGACCATCAAGCTTATATCATCAACACGGACGAAAGTCATCTTCCAGGAACTCACTGGGTTGCCGTCTACTTCCCTCAAGAGAATTGTGTGGAATATTTTGATTCGTATGGATTACCCCTTTTGGAAGACGATATCATTGACTTTATGAGAAGAAATGCCCAGACGACACGATACAATAATGTGAAATTACAAGGTACAGATTCCATGGTGTGTGGACAATATTGTGTATATTTTCTTCATCAATGCAGTCTTGGATATCCTTTAGAACATTTAGTGACTTATTTTGATTGTCACTCTTCTAGAACCGATGAGAAAATAGATCGATGGTTTTGTGACCATTATAGTTATCTTTTGTCTTTAGCTAGGAAACGTAGTGTACATCAATGGCCTCATGACTTCCATCAATGGAAATCTCACATGATTTCACAACGTTATCAACCTTGTCAAAAATAATTTGTTTGATGTTACTTGTTACTTGTGACTTATGACTTGTTACTTGTTACTTGTTACTTGAATAAAAAATGTTGTGTTTTGAAAAAATGTGTCTGTCGTTTGTTTTCAAAAAAACACTATGAATATATGCTCTTTGACTTCTTTCTATCCCTCATCATGACATTCGCTATCATAGCGTTCCGACACTAAAACCAAGTAGGGATGTTTTCTATCGCGTCCGCGTTTGAACCATATAAAGCGGGTGGGTCTCCAGTCTGACCATTCACTGTTGGCTCGTCAACCTATGAAGATGCCTTCCAGACTAGCCCAGCTGAACGAAGCTTACGTCAATTTACATCGTGTCAGGCTAAACCTGATACCGAAGCCTGAAGAAATAGAGAATGTTAGGATGCTCTCCACAGTCCATGGTCTGATAGAAGAGATGTTTAGAGAGGAAATTAAAAGAACAAGAAGAATGGACTGAGAAATACAGACTTCAGAAGAAGCAGAGAGAAGAACAACAACAACAGCAGCAGCAGCAGCAGCAGCAGCAGCAAGAACCAGACAGAGGTTTTGTGGACTGTCGAGTAGACACCAAAGAATTCTCTTTCTCTTTTCGCAGAAGCAGACCGTATCCAATAGGAAAGCCTACTGCCAGACGGGGACGCAATCTTAGACAGTAAAAAAAGATTGCCATTACTTCCGTGAACAAAAAACAGCCCTTTTCAGGGCTACCCAATACTCTCGAAAAGACATACTCATTCAATTTGCCAAAATTTGTAATTAGAAAATAGAAGTGTGTCTATAAGCACTTCGTTTCTTTTGTCAGTAAAACAAAATATTTGTGTGTTTGTATGTTTAAAAAAAAAATAGAAGTGTGCCTATAAGCACTTCGTTTCTCTGTCTTGTCCAATCGTGTCTGTCTGTGTTTGTAAGTAAAAAGTAAAAAAGTCAACGTGAGTGCTTCTTTTAAGTCCGCGCGTTACATGTGATGGTAAATTTGGGTGCTAGGGAATGTTTACCTTCACGTCCGTGCTACAGGGATATAAAGCCAAGAGCACGTCAGTCTGGCTACCCACGTTGACCAGTCAATATTAAAATGAATAACAGAATAAGCAAGCTATTGGAGCTCCAAATGCACCTGGAGTATGCCAGGCGGTTGCTAGATGAGCTGGCTATGGAGGCTTTAGCCGAAGAAGCCAGGCTTGAAGAGGAGGAGAAGAAAAAGAAAGAAGAGGAGATGAGAGGGATCCTACCTCACCTCATGCTAAGACCTCTGTGTGAGGTCAAGCCTGAGGTGAGGACGCCTCCACAGGCAGTAGCAGCACCACAACAAAGACAGCCACATCCTCTGCCGCCAGTACCACCAGTACCAAGAGCCGCTGTCCTCCAGACAGAAAACTGGGAGGAGGAATTGAAAAGACAGAGCCAAGAGTGGGAGCCTCGGCGTCAGCATCCCAGGGTGTTGAATAGAAGAAGAAGGGAACAAGTGTTCACTATCCCTCAAACTGAGGAGTGGGATAGTGAAGCCAATCAACCTCCCTCTGCGCTCCCAACCACACGCATCAATTGGGAGCAGGGCTGGAGCCGGCGATGCGTGTGTGGTGCCCGCCCTGGGAGATGTCATCATTAACCAGGTGCATTTGCAGTTCTAAAAAACAGCCCTTTTCAGGGCTAACCAGATTTCTAGAAAAGAGAAACTATTCAATTTGCCAATTCGTGTGAATGTAGTGTAGTGTGACTATAAACACTCACTCTTTACTAATGTGTGTGTGTGTGTGTGTGTGTGTGTGTGTGTGTGTGTGTGTGTGTGTGTGTGTGTGTGTGTGTGTGTGTGTGTGTGTGTGTGTGTGTGTGTGTGTGTGTGTGTGTGTGTGTGTGTGTGTGTGTGTGTGTGTGTGTGTTAGCATGCACGTTCGTTGGTGTGGATAGTATATGGGGGTGTGTTTTTCTTCTCTTCCTTCGTTGGTGTGATAGTATAATGTGTGTTTTATGCTTGCTCGTTCGTTGGTGTGGATAGTATATTGTGTGTTTTATGCTTGCTCGTTCATTGGTGTGGATAGTATATTGTGTGTGTGTTTTATACTCGCTCATTCGTTGGTGTGGATAGTATATAATGTTTTTTTCTCATCCCGACTGTGTGAATGGTATATTTGTGTGTTTGTTTCTTCTCATCCCGATTGTGTGGATAGTATATTTGTGTGATTTATGCTTGCTCGTTCGTTAGTGAGGATGGTATATTGTGTGTGTTTTATGCTTGCTCGTTCGTTGGTGAGGATAGTATATTGTGTGTGTGTGTGTGTGTGTGTGTGTGTGTGTGTGTGTGTGTGTGTGTGTTTATGCTTACTCGTTCGTTGGTGTGGATAGTATATAATATGTTTTTTCTCATCCCGACTGTGTGGATGGTATATTTGTGTGTTTTTTCTTCTCATTCCGATTGTGTGGATAGTATATTTGTGTGTTTTATGCTTGCTCGTTCGTTAGTGAGGATAGTATATCATATGTGAAGTGAGTGTAAGGCATGTTTTCCTTCACGTCCGTGCTTGAAGTATATAAAAGTATAGCGTTCGTCATTCGCGCCATTCAACACAGAATACAAGATGGATCTTTTTAACAAGTTGACAGACAGTTGGTGGTGGATGATAGATGGAGTCCATGTGGTGGAAAGACTTCAAATGGAGTGGAGGTTTGAAGTCAGCCTAGACTTTATGACAAGTATGAAAGTAGCAAGTTATGAACTACAAGGCATAATAGTGGAGGAAGCGGATAAGTTGAGAGGCTTCAACTATCCAAAATATGTCAGAGTAGGCACATTGAAGCAGACCCTTGATGTTGTCACCAAAATAAGCTGTTTTTTGGAAGACACATTCATTTTAACAGAATGGTCTTTTGTAGAAAAAGGCTTAGACAATATCAAGAAAGCGGAAGACCTAATGAGAAAAGTACTGAAAGAAGAAGTGGTAAAGATCAAGGAAATGTGGAAGAAAGAAAGAAAGGACAAAGAAAAACCAAAAAAGGTAAGAAGAGTTTGAGAAACTAAATCAGAACTGGATGAAAATCCAACAAAAAATCAGAACTCTCTGACATCCTGACTGGATGCCCGAAGAAGAAAAGAGAAAGAAGAAAGGAATTATTCAAAAAGTCAGGACATGGTGGAAGAACTGGAGAAGATAAAAGAAGAAGAACCCAAAGGCCCTTTTCAGGGCCACTTCCAATGCCTCGAAAAGATCTTAATTTTCATTTTGTCTCCAACCTAAACGAATATATATAAAACCCTTCCTCTACTAAAAACACGAACGCTCTTGATTCGTGTTTGTCTATAGCCCTCTCTCAGGTAGCCTGACGTCACAGTACTTCTCTTTTTGCTACATTGTTACCAGTGTGACGTCATGCCACCTGTCGCTTATCGCTATACAAACCCACAGTATACTAGTCGCCACTCTACCAAATTTCCATTGACGCTATACAGGCCCAGGGTGTGCTAGTCACTCTACCCAATTTCCATTGACGCTATACAGGCCCAGGGTGTGCTTGACGCTATACAGGCCCAGGGCGGGGGGGGGGTCTGTAATGCTAATTCCCATTGACGCTACGGTAACCCCTATTACTACTCGTGATATCATTACATAAAGAAAAGCAAAGAATCTGATAAAAAGTTTGTTAAAAACTAATAATAAAAAGCTTAGAATTTTAATTTTATTGGAACTTTATCCACATCCAAAATCCGGTTTAGCATAATGGCTTCTAATGGTACCAGGTGTGACCTAGTTGTGATTTGGAAAACGTGTTTACACGGAAAACAAAACTTTGTAATATTACTGTCTTCGAGCATTAATATATTTTAAAAATTGTGTGTTTCATAACATTTTGCTTGGTTAAGAAACAGCAGAACAAATCAAAGCAATAGATATATTATATCATGTGTACTTTACAGTATAACCATTGCCTATCCAGGTTTGTAAAATTTTGTGTCATTGCTAACGTCTAAAACTGTATAATAGTCCCAGCGGACATGTACACATTTTATTATAACGACGCAGGTTCTTGTGAGTTACTTACCGTAAAATTTTCTTTCAGAACATTTTTTCTTTCCCGTTCCAAAGATTTCCACGTAATTGTTTTCCACACACATACAGAGAGAGAGAGAGAGAGAGAGAGAGAGAGAGAGAGCATTTGTGATTTCGATGAAATATTGTCATATTTTCTCTTTTTTCCAATGTTATTAATAATTAGTGACTGGAAATTTATCACTGGCTTAAAGAGTATATTGGCAATGGTCTACTGTTGAAACTATAATTATATGTATATTCAAATGACATAAGCCTATCACAAGGCCTTTACGAGAAGGTAATCTCTTCAAACCCACCTTTAAACTTTGGCTAAAAAGTGGATGTCAACAATCAAACACATTAAGCCTGCATACATTTACCAAACATATGTATATAGTGATTGATCAAAATATGACTTGAAGATTCAGTACATTTCGTTGAATCAGCGCAAGTTCACTCACCCTCTAACCCTCGACGCAAAGTCACGATGACTAGAATTATCACTATTCAAATCTAAACGTTATATTATAAATCTGAAACATTTATAATACATATTCACAAACTTCGATCCTTTTTAAGTACAACAGCAGCATAACCGTAAGCATCACACAGGTGTGCATGCCAGGCATATTGATTCAGGGAGTTCCTAATCATTACTAACTCGACCGAGAAATATGTTATTGTATTTACTTGTAGAATAGTACACTGGAACAAGACATGATTGTTTCTGGACAGCATAGAAGAATTACTACTGATTATATTTATGTAACATTTCACCACCCTAAGTTTATATTTATTTAAGGTATACCATTTGATCATCTTTTGTTGTGATTTGTGGAATATGTCTTTTTCTACCTTTGGTCCATTGCAGCAGGAATGGTACAAGCATTATTGTAAATGGGATAAATAGATGCCTGAAATATAGTAAATCATGCAAGTAAGTGGGAGAATGTCCGGATAGGTGGCCTAGTACATCGTTGTTACCACCTTCCGTGTATTCTTTAAAATAAAATTAGTTTGGAATAAGCGCTAACCTGTGATCATTCTGTCTTGTCCGATAAATTACACACATCCCAAATCAGTGTTGATACTGATGAACAATATGTTTGATGTCAACTGTTCATTAAAATGTGCAATTTTTCCACATGCATTTTTTTTTTCCGGAACACACTTGATTACAGTTTATACACTTACTGGTATTTAGTAACATCCATATTTAGCGCGAAATTCATAATGGCCACATGACAGAGGGTTGTGCTATTCCACGAATACTTACGAGTCGCCAAACACAGGATTTGATCCGGAAATAGTATGTACATATATCATCAATAGATCCCTGCAGCCGACGGTAGCTCAACAGCCGCGAGAACTAACGGTAAGTGTATACAATGTACACCCATGTGTGCGAGCAAGAGTGCCTGCAAATTTGTGCATATTTTAATGAATTGGCGAAATCAGCTTCTAAAAGGCAAGGTGTGGGGCTGATTTATCGGCCAACATTTGAACCACCTGTTCAAAACAGTATTTGTGTGGCTCTGTCGTCTTACTTGTACATTTATTCCACAAGTTAGATCCTCAACTTATTAATAGAAGTTATTCATATGCCTTTATTTCATCAACAACTGTGGAACATGTACTTATTGATATGGCTGGACTGTTCCCAAGAGGGCTGTCGAAGTTTCCATTCAAATTCACAAAACAAGATAATATTTCATACATACTAAGAATATACATCCCGTTGCCTGCCCTCCTCTAAAACTACGACATGATCAAAGGTATTTGATCATAAGTTTATACATCTTGCCTTATACCCCCCCCAAAACTGAAATTGATTGCTTCACTGTGAATCAGCTGCAATTTATACCCACCTCTTATATCCCAGAAGTGAATGTAAATCTTGAATCAATTTATATGCTAGAAGACACCAAACATTATGACGTTTCCAGTGAATAATATGCTAGTTCCTAATTGCATCGTTCCTTGTTGCTACTAGCTTTCCGTACATAAGGATTTTATGCCTGCGATTCCATACCATTACTGTCCGATTACATCATATTCAGCTTAATGTACACATTGATTACCGGTATCGTAGAGGTGTAAAATATCAAACATGTATCCATAATAAAGTAATACGCAAACTTTTATCTCTAATATTCATATTATTGCATTATAAATGACATATAATTTGAATCGTATATAGACAATACAGTGTAGGAATTCAAGCTTACTCTGGAGTGTCTCGGGGGTCTCTTATATGTCCTTTTCATTTTTGTGATCTCCTGTACTCAATGCATAATCAAAATGCATACAATGAATTCCGTTTCATTTCCTTTTCTTGTATTTCAATAGAATTTGACTCAAAAGTATACAGACTTACTGAGGACAATTGTTGCCGATGCAGATGATTATTAATAAATTATTTATTAAACTGCAAATTATTGCAGCGCTAATTATTTATGTTGCGTCTTCGGTTCAAGCTACGATAATTAATGTTTACTGCAGCGACAGACTGTGCTAATGTTTAAATATGAATGAATGATGGAGACCATAAAGAGTAAAATAACATACTAATTCTTTATGAAAGAGAGTTAAACTTTAACTCAACGCCACACAAAAGTAGAATAAGACATGCTGTATAGTTGTACTTTAGTATGGGAAATAAAGTACATTATCAAGATCTTATGCTAAATGCAAACAAGTCCTAATAATTGCATCAATATTTTGTCTCTATTGTTATCAACATTGGACACTGTGGTCTTGCTGTCTTAAAAACGGTGTATGGTATTCTGCATCACATTTACATATTTCTACGAGAAACTCGTCACTGTGCTAAGATGCCATTGTGGAATTCCTGTTTTCGTGATTTACAGTTGACAGTTTTTCTCAAGTCACATTATTCCAGGTATAAGATACTTGCTGGGCATTATTTGTAGTTTCAAAATAGGTTTGGATTTACACGTAAAAAATATTATGGAAATATTAGTATCCTTGATCTGTATCGTTGTTTACATTTCCATTCCATCTTTGGTTATCTTCAATTCTTGTCGTCCTGATTCTGGGAAAATCTTTAATTTCTTTAAAACGGGAATGTAATGAGATGTAATAACCCGTATTGAATTATAAAATATTTAGATCTCAATAACAATAAATATTTAAAGTCAGATATTTAAGAATTGATGATAATATTTATGATTATTATTATTATTATTATTATTATTATTATTATTATTATTATCACCATCTCAGCATCTGTATATACGTAATAGCTACAAACTAGGTGTCTGAGTTCATGCAGATGAATATGCTTCGGCTATGAACCACAGAATTACGTAAATAAAATATATCTTATATTGATCTTAAAAAAAATATTTGTTTCACTTTTCATATTTTACTTCTTGTGAGCACAAGGACTGTAAAATGTATCTTTCATGTCACCTACCCATGTCACGCACACATACACACACATACACATGCACACACATTCCCTCTCACAAGCACGCACACATTCTCTATACCTCTTTCTCTCTTAAAGCCATCAGTAGTGTATCTCCATTCTTAGCTTTTGATGAAATACGGGCTCGCATGTCAAACAGAAACTCCCATATCAGCCCAAATACCTAGAACACCATGTATGATATAGTCGACGGTTCGTATGCGCTATGTGAAACGTTATTTGATAACCTTTACAACACTCATTCCACTGCCTACTGGGAGCACAACAAACTGTAATCTTTAAAATGTAAATAAACTTTTTCTTCGACGAAGATGTTCTCCTGTGTTGATATTTTTGCTTTTTCTCCACCTTGATATTTATTACCAGCTGGCCAGGGCTGAGTTGTACAAAGTAGTGTCCCTTGATAAAATTACGAAATGAATGATTGATTTGGTAATCTCATTTCAAACCTAATTCAAAACGGCTTAATTGAATTTCCATTTGGAAGTCATTTCTATTTTCTTTATTTGGATATTCTATTAGGGTCGAGGAATTTTACTTACTGTTTGGTAACAGAGTCAGGTAAACGTATCCTGTACATTCCTTCCGTATAAGTCTTTATTATTTATGGGATACCAGACTATGAAAGTGCAGTCATATAAGCCGATTCAAGAAGTCATTCAATGATCTTTACCAAGGAGTTGTTATCTTCAAAATTATCATTACACTTTGGTTAAATAATCAATGTAAACAAGCCAAACCCATAAAGACAGTATTGTTATGTATATTTAATTAAGTTGTTTGTCTGTCAGGTTTACATTTTTTTTAAAATTCCATTACATGTTAATGGAATGTAACATTGTTTACTGGAATTGACTTGTCCAAAATTGAATTCAATTCTGTTTGACCTGATTGACTTTTTAAAAAAAATTTATAATTTCATTGATGTAAACAACTAATAATAGCTTCATTATTTTCTATGGGTATGAGTTCGTTGACCAAATTATTATTCAAGTAAACAAGAAGGCGTAAACATGTTGATCAGGGTCAGGGTTTTGGAGCTCCCCAAGTGAATTTAATTGGTTGTTGTGTTGTACGTAAATAAGGCTCATTAGATCATGATAGAAAGTTATTTTCTATTGGGTAATGGTTGTTTTTAGAAAATGCTAATTTGTGACCTGAGGTCAAACAGAGAACTATATTATTTTTTGATTGTGAAGATATTACAAGTTGTGCTTTAACATCTGGCACTTTAAGTTGTATTATGTTGTGTCCAGTTTGGGCTGAATTTTATTTCCTTCAAATTAGTGAATTCAAGTGATTATTTTCTCTGGAAATACAAAAGTGCTCTGACAAAATTCTTGAATACAGACATTCATTGGAATTTATACTGAATTCAAACCTGGAATAATATTTCTGTGATTCAACAAGAGACTGTTGACACATCAGCACGACGCAGGCCATAACAGACACGTCATCGCCTTCAATTTTAAATCTCTTTGGGACTTGCACTGGATTTCATTCAGGACTTTTTATTACTAGGACTTGTGTCTTTAATTCATGGATTATTTCTGGATTTAATTCGCAAAACCGTGAATTCTTTTTTCTCATGTTCAACTTTGTATTCCAGGAAAATAAATTATCTGTTAAATTTAACAATTGTTGTCTTCACTCTTTTCTGTTACTTATTTGAAGAGCATAGACTCGTAAGAGAAAATTTTCTAAATTACGTACACAGGTATTGATCAAAACATAATATCTTGGCACAAAGTATTAACAATATTTTATACCAAGGGAATTTTAGGGTACTTCAAAATTTTGTGTTTCTTCACAGAAGTTGAAATGTTGAGACCAACCAAAACCTGATTTATTCATAATATGGAAAGCATGCATGGCAACATTGTATCAATAAAGACGATTTTTATGGCAAGTTCGCCAAATTGAACAACTCCTTACATTCATACGATATTATTTACTTTTACAGCAGTAAGATTATTGGATCTACAGTACTAGACTGCTTTAAACTCCTATTTGATAGCAAATTCACAATGCTTTAATTATCCCAGTCTAAAAGAAATGAATTTTTCAAAGTACATTTTCATGCAAAGTTACCTATTTTACTATCTTTTAAAACGGAAGTAATTAATGGTATATCTATTACAAAATATTATGTTGGACATGCAGTAAAAACATTATTTAACATCAAGTTAATTTACAATATAAACTTAAGAATATGTTAAAAATACCAATTTGTTTATGCTTTTAGTCAAATTCAGATCAACTTCATTAATTGCCCCCTTCCCCCTGTTGCTAGAAGCTTTCCGTACATACGTATGTTTTGCCTGTGATTCCAAACTATCCGAGTCCGATTAAAGCATAGTAAGCGAAATCTACACACTAATTATCATGTTAATAGAGGTGTACAATAACATTTTCGAAATTGAAAATTTTGTATCGGAGTTAAAATAATACGCAAAGCATTCACCTATAATATTTATATTATTGCATTATAAATGGCATTTAGTTTGAATACTATTTAGACAATAAAAACAACAGTTCGTAATAACTTCACACATGATATATTAGTGAGAGAATTTTCGATCTATCTTTGATGTTTGGACACGTGAGACAAACCAATGTATCTTGCATGTTTTACGTTTACCCCATTTGCCATGTCGGTTGCCCTGGTTTTCTCTGGACGAGGTATAATAACCTATTCCATTTGTATTTCGTATGTTGTGCCGTTAACCACCAATAAATAAAAAATAACTGAACCAATGAAAGAATTGTTTTATATGTTGATCATATACTGTCGGATCAATGTTTCCTTATATCCAACCAGCACTCCTGCAGTATTTGTATTACTTACACATGAAAGCAATCGCGGCAACTCATTGTTTTGATAGCAATATGAAGAGGTGTTGATGCTATATCCATCATGACTCTACATTTGGTTTCGTTATGTAAATTATTGCAAGAGGTTCCAGAGATAAATATTAAGATGAATGATATCATGCCAATGTGAGTCTTTTGATGATAGGTTACTTTTGTGTGATTACTCAAAAGAATTATTCGTTTTCAATTACAATGTCTGCGAAAATTATCTTTGAGCATGATAATTTGCTCGGAAGAGATAGGTGTATGAAATGGGATTGGGAAATAGTGTAACATTTAGTCGAATTCTAAATAGGTTTGTGAAAACTGTTGATAAAGTACTCGATAAAATGTTTCAGATTGCTAGATTCAATGAAGCCGGATATGCCATATCCAAAAACTCAGATTGAAAGAAGGAACTGATTCTTGGAAAAAAATGAAAGAAAAACCTTTGAGTACTACTCTTGCATCTTTGCATGGCCACCTCATCAAGATCTTTTGCAAACAAATTTCTTTCAATAGTGGTGCATTATAGAGGATAAATCTCTTCTTCAAAAATAGCATGGTCGTTAGTAGTCCAGACTCAAACCTGTCAGTTCGTCCATTGCAACCCTGTCAAATATATGCACTGGGGATTTTCAAGATTTAAAGATTACTCAGACAAACAATGTTGCATGCGACGGTTTTCCCTACTTCCTCAAAATAAATCAGAACATAAGATAATTTCGGGCTTTGGAGAGGAAACAGGGTATACAAAAATTAAAATAAATAAATAAATGTATTTAAATATAAATATAAAATATGACTCAAAAGCAAAGGGAAGATCCGGTTAATTCCATGTCTTAGAAACGGTTCACCTACAATGACCAAGAGACTTATGTCACTCAGGTTTTAACCAGAAATTATTGTAACTCTTGCATCAAATAGGAAAGTCGAAGACATTAACGAAAACGGAACAAAATGCTTCCATGCATAATATGCAAACTGCTAATTGCATCGTTCCATGTTACAACCATAATTCGGTACATAATGATGATTTTGGTGTAATTTCAAAGATAAGCCCTGGCTGACAACAGTATATGAAGCATAAACTGCACAATTGTAATCGTGCTCACAATGGAGAACAACGTCATTTGCAAAATTGAAAAGGTACATCCGTCCTTAACTAACATAAAAATATGCAAATTTCACCCCTCATGTTTACTTTTTAAATTAAAAATGACATTTAATTTCATTGCTGTTTAGACAATAAAAAATGGCAGTTCACGCATACTGTGGTGTATCTCTTTCTGCCTGGAACACTTCAAATCGCCCTTCTTTTTTTGTGACGTCTTTCGTTCAATGTCTTCTGTCAACGAAATCAATTAATTAACTTTCTTTCTCTTTTAGTATTTGAAACGTATCCTGATTAGGAAGGATTTAGAATTATTAACGATCATCACTGATGATTTAAATCATACCTAATTATTCATAGGTTTATTACTTAAAAGGCTTTATTTTCATGTATGTTGATGCTTGCTGTATCACTTGCATTGGCATCCTGCAAGATAGGTGATGTATGTTTTAACAGGAAACGAAGCAAGTATGCGAATTAGAAGTAATGACGGATAACATACTTGATGAGCACTCTATTGTCCATGAAGGTGTCGTTGTATGCATGTGAAAATGGTTCAGTAATATAGTGAAAGAAACGAATGGTGGATCCCGGATCAGTCTACAAATCGAGATACCTCAGGGGTCAGTTCAGTTGGTTTTCCAACGTCACCGATCACTGACTGTTTATAACCCTCCAATATGTGGACAGGTGAGGGAAACCTAACCAAGGTCATTCCAGTCTTAAATGAAGAATTATTCCATACCCGCCACACTTTGAGTTGGAGTTGGTAATATTGCAAATAGACGGGTTTCCGTATCGTTTGCACACCAGGAGCATACATACATAACATATATGGGTGTTGTATTTCACATTCATCCGCTGATTTTCATACTCTCATTCATATTTAGGTTGTATACGAATATAAACATGTGTACGCGTCTTCCAAGCTGGTATTCATACTAACCTGCTTCGTAGACTTTTGTACATATAGTGAACATCAGATTCGCAAAACAGGTAAATACAGTTATTACAATTATCCAAGACAGGTAAATACAGTTATTACAATTATCCAAGACAGGTAAATACAGTTATTACAATTACCCAAGAGAGGTAAATACAGTTATTGCAATTACCCAAGACAGGTAAATACAGTTATTACAATTATGCAAGACAGGTAAATACAGTTATTACAATTATGCAGCAAGCAGAAACTTTGATATGTATTTGTAACTGAAGTAAATTTCATGTATGGATGTTTTACAGAGCATTACCATCGAATTAGATACTCTGCATGTCTTGAAATATAGTAGTAGCATAAGAGGTTAACCGTACGCTAACCCCAAGCGGAATAATGCATGCACAATATTATTAATACAGTAAAAACAATTAAAAATAATATGTACTATCACATATCTAATCTGCATATTACTAGGAATAGCTTAGCGCGCCGCCATAACCGAATTCTTGGACTTTCATCAAGTTAAGTGATTTCACGTGAAGAGAATATCTGAACATTACCTGTAGTCCTAAACTAGGACTAGATTATGTGTCACATGTTGTTATTTGCCAATTAAAAGCAGGGGCGGAAAGAAAATCTTGTTCATGTGATCAGCAAGCTAGAAGCACTGGTCAGACGGTATTGGTGAGTTTATGAAATTTATTATATTTGTCTACTTTACCAGTGTAAGAGTTGGGATAAAGTAAATTTTTATTACGAATTCGGAACTAAAGTCAGGCACAGTTTTTAATTATCGGCATTTTACAAAAGTTTCGTATATTATTTTTTATTTTCGTTCTTAAAAAGTAAAACATAATTGAGAAAGACAACCTTTCCTGAAAATTAAATGAAGAACCAGTTTTAATTCAATTTAGTCTGCTATAAATTATTTCTAGTATTCGCTGTTGTATTATACATTAGACTGTTGTGTTTGTTGTTGTTCTTGTTGTTGTTTGAAACTAACTTGTCTTTTAAATACATTCGCAGCAGTTTTTTTTTTCTCATTCCAAACTTTTATTATATCACCTACTTGTATATTTCCATCCAACATCAATTTCTTGCAAATGTCAATGAGTTTAGCACGGTCGGATCCAGAGGAGTGGTGAGACAACAAATAGGCGTGTGGTCTGTGGGACGGAAGCTCCGTGAAGCTCCTGGATTTTAAGAACTTTCAGTTCCAGGGCATAATTTTAACCACCGAGATGTAAAGAAAACATAGTCTAAAAAAGGTCCCAGTTGTTTTGCACTAACTTTCTTTATATGCGGGGGTGGATAGGATGGAGGCGGCCCTGGATCCGCCCCTAGTTAGATGATTGAATGTCTATTTTTTTCTTCAACTTCTTATGTGAACCATTTGCAGCGTTGGTATTTTATCATTTGCATAACTATATAATTGATCTGTTTTGTTCTTTCGAAATTCCTTTATGCTTTGCATCTTATAGTTTTTGTTACAGCACTTATTCATTTCTAGTACTGAATCCAGTAAAAAACTGGTAGGAAATAAAAGTAATGAGATGTAAGAACCCGTATTGAATCTCATATTTTTTTAAAACTGGAGAATAGTAATGTGTTATGTGTGTTTTATTTGTATTTATTAAATTTTTCTCCATGATCATAGGTTATGTATAATTGTATTTTGGACTTGACCTTGACCTGACTAGGGACATTAATGTTGATTTTATTTTGTAAACAAAAAATACAAAGTTAATATTTCTTTAAGAGTCTTAGTTAAATATTAGACCATTATCAATAAAGGTAAACATGTTTATTTTGGTCATGGTCTAGGATATTGGAATTCCCATTGAAGAACCTGTTGTACCTGATGTTCTCCATGTTCTTTATCATAATTTTAGTAACAGATTTTATATGTTTACAACTTAAAAATTTTTAGAATGAACATTGGACCTACATCCTGGCTCTAACTCTGTGTTTTAGCTTGTTTACTTGAAAAAGTGTTCAGTCATGCGATAACAACACAAGCAGAATCATTTCTATTGTTGTGTTCAGTTTTTGATTTCGGTGGAATTATTTTATTTAAATTATTGTTCTCTGGAATTACAAAGTGTTCAGTAATATTCTTGATCATAAACATTACTTTAGAATTATAGTGAATTCAGACAAAGACATCTTAGATTATATTAATGTGATTAACTGGAAGACCGTTTGCACATCATCACACTTCAGGCCACTGGTACATTATTACATTCAAGACTATTTTCTCACATCAACACTTTCAGCGCTGGATCTTATTTCGAACACCACTGGAATTTAATAAAAACTTTATTGATTAGGACTGGTATTAGAACTTTGTATACCATTTGGGATTTAACTCGCAACACTGTCGGTTTGGGTTTTTTTTAAATAAATTTCACTTTGTATTCTAGGGAAATAAAGTGTTTGTTGAATTTTTCAAAACTTGTTGGTTTTCGCTTTTTCCTGTTATTTAATTTAAAATCAAAGAGTCATAATAGTAAAGTGTGGGATTGTATACATGATACGAATTTCTCTAAAATATTTCAGAAAACTTTGCTATAGAAATTTAATTCGCTTTGTTTAGTAATTTGCTAAGTCCCAGGTATGTTTTTACAAATTTGAGCAACCAATAGTGAAACAAACAAGCTTTCACAATGTCATCTAAAAGCGGAGAACTTTATTTTAAACCCTTCATAGAAACGGTTAGAGTCCTTGAACAAGAATGAATTGCTCTTTCTGAGGTGAAGGCATCTTTAAGGAAGTAAGAAACAAAAAATATTTTGGTCAAATATTTGGTATAAAAAAAACTTTTTTGAATAGACGTGCTTTAGGTTTGATTAGTAAGTCTGTATCAGGCTCTGGCATAAATGTAATGGAATTGAAATTAAAACACAAAACTGACGAGTTAAGAAATCTTCGGCTTCAGAAAGAGGAAAGAGAAAGACAAATGCAGCTGGAGAAAGAGGAAAATGATAAACAAATGCAGTTACAAAACGAAGAAAGAGACTTGCAGTTGAAGATAGAGGAAAGAGAGAGATGCAAATGGAGACAGGAAAGAGAGAGTCAAATGCAGTTAGAGAAAGAGAAACAAGAGAGACAAATGCAGTTGTAGAAAGAACAAAGACAAATGCAACTGCAGAAAAGGGAAAGAGAAAGAAAGAGAAGATATGCTAATGCTAATGTAAATGCAAAAAGAGAAAGAAAAGAGGAACATACAGATGCAGTGAGGAAGGGAAGAAAGGGACTTTCAATTTATATTAAAAGAATTAGAGCTGGCAATTGCAAAACACTCCCCTTGCACACAAGTTCAGGTTATGATGTTACCAGAAATATTATATTAATGCCACCTTTTAAAGAAATGGAGGTAGATACATATTTTCCTCACTTTGAAAAACTTGTTGAAAATTTGAAATGGCCAAGAGAGCATTGGACTTACTGGCAAAGCTTGTGATATATACACTTTCCTGTCAGTACAACAAAGTGCTGATTATGATATTGCTAAGGAATCTATCTTGAAGGGTTATGAGTTGGTACCCGAGACATATCGACTAAGGTTTAGGAACTATAAAAAAGAAACTGGACGGACCATGTCGAATTTGCAAGAGAAAAAGAGCAATTATTTGATAGGTGATGCTCAGCCAAAACGGTTGGTCAAGGCTACGATAGCCTCACACAAACTCATATTAATTGAAGAGCTCAAGAACTTTGTCCACAGTGACATTAAGGCCTATCTTATAAGCAAAAGGTCGAACCTTTAGAAAATGTTCCTCGTATAGCAGACGATTATTCCTTGACTCACAAAGTTTCTTTTATCAGTAAGTATTCCACTCGGCAGTTTATTGCTAATAAGCCATATCAGTCTCATACGAGCACTTCCAAATCTCAATCTACCACAACTTTCAGGAATAAAATTTCTGATAAGACTGATCCGAAATCCTTATCTCTTACTACTTTCAACTTTCACATATACCAAGAATAAAAGAGACGTTATTTCTGATTTCTACAGATCACAAAAAGCCAACAGAATCAAGACAGAACTACTCCAAATGCTCTTATTTCTATGAGGTCACGGTCACAATCTTGTATTAGAAGTAATACATTTGTTGGGTCAAAGAAATCCCAGTCTGACTTTATTATGGAGAATTATAAACCAGTCATATCAAACGGTACTATATCACTTATTTGTGATTCTGCCAATCCTATCCCTATTAAAATTTTAAGGGACGCAGGAGAGTCTCAGAGTCTTTAATTATCAGGTATTTTGCTTCTTCTGAGACGTCTTCTTCAAATGAAAGTGTTCTTATTCAGGGAGTAGCGTGCGGTTTTGTTAATGTTCCTCTCCATTGTGTAAATTTCTCATCAAACTTAGTTTCAGGACCCGTGACAGTCGGAACAGTGGTATCTTTACCTATCAAGAGTATTCATTTATTACTAGGCAATGACCTAGCTGTAGATAATGTTGTGGTGAATCCACTTGTAACTGTTTGGATCAGAAAGTCGATCCTATTGAAAATGAAATCCCTGATTTCTGCCCAGTTTTGCAGTTACTAGAACTATGGCAACGAAAGCACTTGAGAATAATGTTGATCAGGAAATTACTCCTTTAGCTGACACATTTGATGGTCACGCTTTTGATGAGGTCACTTTTGCTCCTGGTATAGAACAATCAAAATGTATTGATCACAGTCATCCTCTTGTTACTACTCATTCTCTTTATTCGAATTAGGGTGACAAACGACAATCACTCATTGTCGAACAGGAACAAAATCTTGAGATCTCCTCTCTCTCTCTCTCTCTCTCTCTCTCTCTCTCTCTCTCTCTCTCTCTGTGTGATTAGGATTCTTAACGTAACTTTAACAATTTTGTTATGTCATTCAGTCATATAGGTACGATGTCTGCAGCGTGGCAGTTTATATTGATGTCTAGCACTGGGGCATCATGCCGCAGACATGTAGTTAAATTATCCTGACACCAGACCAACCCGTCCTAACACTAACCTCTTAATGCTGAGCGCCAAGCGAAGCAGCTGCTAGTACCATTTTTATAAGTCTTTGGTATGACTCGGCCTGGGTTTGAACCCACGATCTGCCGTATCCGATGAGAACGCTAGAACCACTTAGGCCACCGGAGCGGTCCTGTTTGTTTCACAGGGTTATAAGCGAACTGAAGCCACAGAAGTACCTGTTTGTTATTTTGTTAAAATCGGGTTCTTATGAGAAAATGGAGACCACCTGTGGTACCCGCTGGTAACGAGTGGTCAGTGAGCTATGAAAGTGTTTTTTCTACGTCGTAGTGACCGGACATTTTTACTCTAGCCCATGAAACTCCTTTGGCTGTGTCAGTAGGATTTATCACAAGATCTTTAATCATTTGTATTAGCCGAAAATTAAGAGTGATGTTTGTAAATATTGTAACTCTTGTCACACTTGTCAAATGGTAGGTAAACGCAATCAGAAGATATCAAATGCTCATCTGCAACCTATTCCTGCATTTGACGAACCATATAGCAGAATAATGGTAGATTGTGTTGGTCCCTAACCTAAGACCAAGACAGTCAACCAAATACTTGTTGACCAGAATGTGTGCGTCCACAAGGTTCCCAGAGGCAATTCCTTTGAGGAATATAAAAAAAACGTTAGCAAAAGCTTTGATAAAGATTTATTTACACCATTTGACCTTCCCAAATCTGTCCAATCAGATCAGCGGTACAATTTTATATCTGGAATTTTCCAGCAAGTTATGCATGAAATAGGCGTCCAGCAGTTTAAGTCTTCTGCCTTTCACCCGGCAAACCAAGGGGCTTAAGAAAGATTTTTATCAAACTTTGAAAATATGATTCGGTCATATTTTTTATAACTGAAAAGATTGGGACGAAGGTGCTCTTTTGCTCTTGTTTGCTGTTAGGAAATCAGTTCAAGAATCTTTAGGATTTAGCCCCTTTGAACTAGTTTTGGACATACTGTCCGTGGACCATTGAAGTTATTAAAAGAGAAACCTCTTTCAGTTGAAGATTCAGAATTTAATTTTCTTGTCTATGTTTTTAATTTGAACTATAAGTTGTCAAAGGCTTGTGAAATTGCAAGAACTAATCTTCAGTCTATTCAGTCAAAAAAGAAATTAAGGTATAACAAAAATACAAAGGAAAGGAGTTTTTAACCTGGGGATAGATTTCTGACTCTCTTGTCTATACCTCAAAACCCTCTTCAGGCTAAGTATTATGGACATTGTACATTTGAAAAGAAAGTAACTGACTTAAATTATATCATTAATACTCCTGGGAGGCGAAAGGAAAAACAACTTTTTACATATCAATATCTTAAAGGAGTATGTTGATAGAGATGGCCATGTTAATCATGCACTCAGTTTAGATGTATCTGTCCGACAAAGTGAAGATTTAAACGATCGAATCCAATCGGACTTAGAGACTTTGGTGTAACCATTCTTCGGAATTCAGAAATACTGAGTAATCTGTACAAGAAACTTTCTCATCTACAGCCGTAAAACGTGTGAACTAAAACAGCTATTATTTGAATATGAGCACTAGTTTCCAGATGTTCCTAGACAAACAAATAAAATGCCACCATCTAGATATCAATAAGCATCTACTTTCTCAAGCATCTTCTTCATTTTTCCATATTTACAGACTTGTTGCTCTGTTAACCTTTGAAATACACGAACCACCGTATCATTTCCTCGCTTCTCATGACTATGCACAAACATATATAATCATTGAACCAATGAGATAAGCCCTTATACAAACCTCTTATTAACAGGTAAGTTACCGAGTTTGGGAGAGAAAGTATGATTGGCTCAGTGAGCATGATGGTCATCGCGGATCAGCCTCCCAAATTGGGCTAGTATTGATTGGTTAAGAAAATATCAAATCTTATTGCAGGTAACCAATCAATCGTAAAATGAGGATTTTAGCCTCTTGCCTTAAGATGATATGCACGATCTTCCATAAAACGTTACTCCGGATGTTGTCTTTTTCATTTATTAGGTCGGTGGTTGTCGGATCAACTAACACCATTTTCTGAGAGAACTATGTCACAACTTAAACTCATCATCCGTTTTATTAAACGTTAATATAAACTAAACTATTATTATTATTATTACGATTATTATTATTATTGTTATTATTATTATTATTATCATTATTATTATTATTATTATTATTGACTATGGGGCTGAAGTTTGGAGGTTTAACGATGCCACTGATATTGAAAAAATTCATTTGTCATTTTTTAAACATATTCTTGGTATATCTAAGTCTTCTCCAAATACATTCGTATATAACTAATTAGGAAGAAGTAGTATGCAGCGTATAAGATATAAATGTATTGTGAAATATTGTCTAAGAATACTAAAAATGCCGGAAGACATATATCCTAAACAATGCTACAATTTACAGTTAAGATGGGAGGAAAATTGTGATCGCTGGGTTAACAATGTTAAAAAGCTTCTTTTTACATTCGGATTTTGGCAGTGTTTGGTGTACTCAGGGCGTAAATGATGAAAATACATTTCTTAAATTGTTCAGCCAGAGATGTGAAGATATTTTTAGGCACAAGTTGCAGAATGAGATTAAGTCGATGGAAAGAGTACGTTTCTATAGGTATTTGGAAGTAGAATTCACTTGTCAAAGATACCTAGAATTGTTGGGAGATAGCAATTTTTGTTATATAATAACTATGCTTAGAGTGTGGAACTTGACAGTCAGAGGTATTACGGGAAGATATGAAAGTATTTGCTATGAGTAAAGATTGTGCCAAATTTGTAACCTTAACATCGAAAACGAATTCCATTTTCTTACTGCTTGTCCGCAATATGGAGAAATAGTAACAAAATATTTACCCACCTTTGTATATAAAAATCCAACTTTAGAAAAAATTAGGTCTTTTATACAAAATGATACTTGTAAAATTCTGATGACGAATTTAGCAATATTTACTATAAATCCTTAAAGATTAGAGAAACCGTTTGATCAATGACTCCTGCTACATAAGATTGTATAGATCAATATCTAAAACTTGCTCCATGCAGGTTCATGGGTTTCCCTTAAATTCGTTTATGTGATTACTGTGTAATATATACTCGTATCTCATCCAATTCGAAAATGCAAAAATGATCACTTTCATTTATATCACTTCCAATATATATGATGTTCTTTTGTTACGCACTAAAACATATCTATTATACTTCATGATATGGACATGTATCATGGGTCAGTGGCTTGTATTACAAATAAACACTATTAATATTATTATTATTATTATTATTATTAACAAGAAAATATACATACACCCATACATACATAAATCCGTCCGACCTAGGCACATGGATATTTACACATGAACGTGTTTCAGCGGCGGCGAAGCACATGCTACTGTCAGTAAAAATATTATCTATTTATTTCATGCCTTAGAAAAAAATGCATGTCTTGTATCGTGTCGGTTTTGACATTGTATTCGTTTTGCAACGTAAATTATTTATTCATGTTATCTACCTAAAGTAGGTTCATGTATGTTTCTGTCTGATATCTCGTGTGGACAGGATGTTTCAGCAGGTGTCCAACGAGTATGTGAAGAGACTACGTCAAATCAATGAGCACACCTGTGGTACCAGACACTACAGCATGCGAGTAGACCACGTCAAATAAACAAGCCCATCTGTGATATCGGGTATTAAAACATGCGTGTAGACTACGTCAAATAAACAATCGCACCTGAGATGTCATGTATTACAGCATGCGATACCTTTTATTATACAGTTATAAGCTAACTTCATAATCATCATTAGTTATAGATTTCCACAAATTGTCTTTAGGGCAGATATACAAATCTTCAAATAATTTTTTTTTTTGTTTGTTTTTTTGTTCTTAACTGTGCAGAATTTATCTTGTCTTCCTTGGCGCTCAGGAAAATATACCTGTCAATTTCAAATATGTTCGAAAACGTTGGAGGTCATAATACGAACGTTTGTTTGAACGACAAAATAATTTCATAGTGGCTTCTTTTCGATGGCATATACCGCCTGAGGACGATGAGAAAAGGGGAAATATTGTTCACTTTCCCCGCCAACATCAAAGTGTACAATAATCTTAATTATTGAATAGTTCCGAATATATTTTTCTAACTTTATCATCAGCGTTAAGATGACCATCCGTTTAAATAATATCGGTTTACGCGATGAGTTCGAAAGATTGATATACTGAACATGAAAAAAAAACTTACATAAGAAACGTTTTGACTTGATAAATATACAGTCTTTGAAAATTGTCATGCATATAAAAAAGAAATGACATGCTGGAAAAATGTAAAGTGCCGTTTTGAAGTTGAGGAGGTGGCAAGAAAATATTACGAATAGTAAAAGAAAGAAACAAGAAGCATTAATGATGATTCACGTTCTTCAAGATTCAGCTGTTAATTGTTGTTTATTCTTTATTATCTTTATTTGAAGATTTTCAGAATTTTGCTTTCAGTAATTTCTCAAAGAGAATGGCAGAAGTTAACGCTAATGAAGAAAGGACAGAACGCTCTCCTATGACATACGAAGGATATTTGAAGGTATATATATATATATATATATATATATATATAGAGAGAGAGAGAGAGAGAGAGAGAGAGAGAGAGAGAGAGAGAGAGAGAGAGAGAGAGATGTGTGTGTGTGTGAGAGAGAGAGAGAGAGAGAGAGAGAGAGAGAGAGAGAGAGAGCTTAAAATAATACAAATGCTGATGACTAGATTGCCTCTAACTCCTTTGATGTTTTCTTTTTTGTGCCTAAGGTTTTAGTTAAACATGGGAATTTTACGTAATGCTAAGTACATTTTCCCCCATTTATAGGTATTTGGTATATATACACTGTGCTTCTTTAGATCAATGTATCAATAATACACTTTAATGCAATAGTCGCAAGTGACTGTGGACCGTCGGACCCAAACTCTTCCCTCCTGATTTAAGAAAGCACCGAAACGCGTAACACATCTTGAACTGGCCAAATATAGATATAATTATTGTTTAAATTATTAGAGGCATGTCCGAAAAATGGAAGTCAGTCTCCTGTTTAGCTTGATGTAGATGTGCAGTTCTGCAAATACATGATCTCAGTGACATACCGCTTAGATACCTAATGTAATATGGTCACCAAACAGAAGATATAAAAAAATCAGAATACCTCGACCATTCCATAAGACAGCTTGTTTCACCAATTTGCTAGTGAAAGGTACCTCGACCATTACATGAAACCGTATGTCTCGACGATATGACTTTGGATACAATTTTCTAAAACTACTAATTTCGTTAGATCCCAACAGATAATGAGAGTAGTCTCCTTTGTGTGAGAGGCACAATGCCAAACACTGTTTTTATATGTTTCCCCTCTCTCTCTAAAGTAGATAACTTATGACGCAGAGTTTTAAATGTCACTTACTGGTTTCCAAATTTGCATGGTTCGAGATTCAAATATTTTCAAACCAAGAAAGTATTTCCAAGCAGTGAACCATTACCACCCATCACAATACTTGTTTCGCTGCATTTGCCTTCCCTATAACGTCCTGACAGGATACATCATAGGCTCCTATAACAAACTAGTACTAAAACAAAATAAAGCCGAGATTGAAGGGAAACATTTCTTGCAAATTTAGTCAGGGGTACAAAGATGGCCTCATACTGACAAACATACTGACGGGCAAAACTCGATTGCAGACTAAACTAATGGATGGCAAGGAAGCAGAATGGTAAGGAAGGAAAAGCCAGATGAATTCATTATAAGCGAACCAGTTCCACCACCATATCCAATTCACAGCAGAAATCCTAACACCACAGTCTTCGTCTGGAAACAAAATAAAAGTTACTAAAAAGCACAGTTCATACAAATATATACCAAACCAAATGACAATCCCTTATCCCATCCAGTTTCCATCAAACAAATTTCATTCGAAATTATTAATTATTAAGAAAATCTCTGAATAGCTGTAAAGCATTATCTCAGTACCTGGTTGAACAGAACTATGACAAACAACTTTGATCATGCAATTAAATGTGTGCAATAAACAGAGATGATTTGTACTCTTGGATTGACAGGTTTATATAATTATGACAGGAGACCGAACCACCTTTCCTTCAATTGTCTGAGTCCGATATACTAATTTTGTTTAAAAAGGAAAAGCATACAGTATTAGTAGTTATATGGGGATCATATGGTTTAATATAGAGAAAATGGCGGGAAAATGTATACGGTTAGTGGGAATTTAATATGGGAATGGCACTTGGGGGTCAATGGAAAAATTAACATGGGTGACATCACGGTACTGGACACTGGGGAAAAATGGGAACAATGTTACAAGTGGCTGACCACAATCGGGCGGGAACTTGGTAACAGTATTCGATTCCAACCCAGTCATCACTATCTGTACGCTGACAACCCCTGAGAGGTCATTGGCAGCAGCAGCGATCACTACCACATCGACAGTACCGGGTGAAGAAGTCGGATTTGGCTGTGGCAAGGGTATAAGGGAGTTAAAGCTCATTGCCTCCAGTTCATGAGTTTGGTGTTTACAAAAACAAAAGCCCAACGGTCCTTTTCAGGACCTCTCTAGAAAAAGTGACTACTAAAAGATTTCCAAAACATTTATAACTTAAATCCCTTTTTTCCCATGATGATTGAATGATGTACGTGTGTGAGTGTGTAAGTGTAGGCACTTATTATAAAATTCAGGACAAAGAGACGCGTTTTCTTTCTGGTGTATTCCTATTTAGAAGTTACAATGAAATTTCACAACACATCACCGAAAGTCCATTTTCTTCTTCTTTCACTCTCTCTTTGTCCATTCTTTTTTAAATTTCTACTCTGACACAGGTTTTTCATCTTCTTCACTTTCTTCTCGTCTTCCTTTCTTATCTTTCTTGATTAGTTTGGGTTCTTCTTCTTCTTCCTTTTCGGAGGTTTCTTCATTTTAAGAAGCCGTTGCTTCCTCTTGTTTTTTGGGGCACTCTGAAGAACAATGTCCCTTATCATGACAATTATAACAGGTATCTTGACTTTTGTCTCTCTTTACTCCTGTCTTGCATTTAGGTTGTGGACATACTGTAGCCCAATACCCTGAACATCTGATATATATATCAAGTATCGCTAAAGTAAACCTTCGTATGACGCCTCGCAAAGCTTTGATCAGAAGCTCAATCTGTATTGGCTCTTTCGTCTCCTTGACTCCTTGAGAGTTCAATTAATACTTATAGGCACATCACTACTCCTATATATAGGGGTACATCGCATGTAAAATCTAGTCAAATGAACTTTACAGATTTCAAGATTATTCGTCGATTCAAAACCCACCATACCCCTTTATTTTCGATTTCGTTCCCGTCTGTTTCACGACTGGCTCCAAGATGGGAGCCAGTCGTTTACACGTCCTCGTCGGCTTGAAAAACCTATAAAACGTCCAACACTTCTTGTCTCTCTCACAAATCGTCAACATGACTTCCTTTCAATCTCATCTACCAGCCAAACTGATTCGTGCCCCGTATGGTACAGTCGCGAAACAACGGTGATAGTACGTCAATTACTTCAAGGCATCATTCAGTTTCCTCAACAAACCAAACGCTTTTTTTTTTACAAACAAAAAGCAGCCTTGTCTCAACTGGCAGATCCCAGAATCATTACTCAAAGAAAAAAGCAAATCAGTTTGAAACCTGGAGGTAGTGGTTCTCTACGATGTGTCATCATTCGTTCTCTCTTAAAATGGGACCCTATTGCTTCATCAGCAGTAACCCCCAAGAAATAAGCCTCTCCACAAAAACGTTCCAAGAAGAGAAATAGTGGCACCACCAGATCACATCCCCAGAAAACGAAAAGTCCCAAGAAAAAGAAAAGCCATTGAAAAAAACTCCTACTCGAAAGAGAGGCAGCGCTGCCCAGAGGCATCCTTACTCTCCCAAACCACGACCGTCGGTAACCGTGTCTGCAGCAGCTTCTTCCACTTTGCTGTTGCTTGTGATGCCAGCCAAACCCGATTTGATGTGCGTCTTTCCCAATTTGATGAAGAAATGGAAACCCGTTTCTAAAGGAACGTCTCCCCCTGCAACGACTTCTTCTTCTTTTTTAGCAGCAGGGGCAGTCGCTATAGAAATACACTCCTCCAAGATCAAAGTCCAAGAGAGATCAGGGGTGTTACAGAGTTTACTGGATTTATCCAAACAAGACCTCTCACGATTTAGTCCGTTGCAAACCCATCAACGTCATGTGCTGCCCATCATGAAAATGACACGACGTACAGATAATCAGTGGAGACGTATTCCAGTATAAAAAGGACACGTGCCAGACGATTCGATTCAGTGCGTTTTAGCTCCTGAAAGACAAAACTCTCATCCAAAAGAAATGCACACCACCAGCGTCACTCTCCTGTCAAAAGAGGAAAAAGAAAAAGATTGCCTCCTCGTTTAGCCAAACATTGGGGCTTGTTGTCGGTCCTGTCGAAAGCCCATCCACCCATGCGAAAACAAATCATTCAAACAGCCCCTAAAGAAATCATCGATACTTTCTGAGAATGTTTTTTGAATGTCTTGAAAGGAACGATACTGTTGTCCAAACACCAGAAAGAACGCTTAGCAAAACATCGACGCGGTCTTTGCCAAATGGTCAAAATGAAAATAGTTATCCGTCGAAAGAAAGAGATGTTGGTGCAACACGGAGGATTTCTTTTTCCCTCGCTGATAGCACCCATGCTCAGTGGAGTGGCAGGTCCATTGTTTTGGAGGACTTGTTGGAAATATTTTAGCCAGCGCTCTGAGATAATGAGGAGGAAGAAGAATAAGATAAAAAAAAGGACCCCTTTTGAGGAAAGACTGCATACGTTTACTTCGGAATCTCATGGAAGGAAGAAAGCTGAATTTAGTGCCCTATAAACGACGTATGGAATTCCGTTGTTGGCAAGAACAACGGATCCCTGATTTACCTCCCAATCCTAATCTGACCGAGATGTCACAGTTACAACACGAATTGCAATCGTTGATGGATCGCACCGATTTGTCTGAAACAGAAAAATCGCAACGGTACGGTCAAGTTTTGCAACGTTTACAACTCTTTCACCACAAAGCTTTGGACGAAACAACTAAATAGAAAATAGTCTAATCAATTGTCAAAACATATTTTGTTTGTTTTCTAGTGTATTTATGCTTGGATGTGTGTGTGTGTGTGTGTGTGTGTGTGTGTGTGTGTGTGTGTGTCTTTTTGCCACACCAAAAAACCCATCTACCTATTCTAGTGTGAGTGTGTGCCCTTTCGGAGCCAACAGATCTCTAGAAAAGAGCCCGATCAGTTTGCCAAAATAAAATGATTGTGTATGGATGTATTTGTTTGTTTATTTGTTTGTATCCTATTTGTAACCAGGTTAGAAATGATTCATTACTGAATGAAATGAGTTTTCTGTATGTTCTATATCCTTGAGTCCTTTCATTTTTCAGTCGGAGAGAGGTGTGGTGCAAACTGCAGGAGGAAACTGCATTGCCTGGTGGTTAGCGAATACTATAGTCGTTAGCATTTATAGCATACAGACGAAGTTTCAAAAAATAACTAGAAAGAGATCAGTAACTAGATTCGCCAAAATGTTATCCTAGATTTTATATATATATATATATATATATATATATATATATATATATATATATATATATATATATGGGGGGGGGGTCAAATATGGGATCTATAGTACCGAACAGGTTGTTGTCACCTCATACCAAATGTTCTAAGTTTCAATGCATGTAAATCTTTCCTGTTATTAGTTTTCTGTTGATTTCATACCAGATATCAACGTTTTGCATGGATTTAAATCGTTTGTGTCAATAGTTTCTTTCATACAATGCTCAGAATGGTAAATATGTTCCTATTCGTCAACTCAATCAAATAAGATGTATATTCCTTAGCCCATTAGGTCGTTCATTTAATCACGCATTCATTCCTGGTCTGGATCATCACTTGAAGATAGCAATCGCCCACTTTCACTCTTCTCCAATAGATGCTTTTTTATGCTTAAAAGCATCGAGATTACATGTCCCAAGGTAATCGATATCAGTTTCTCTACATAAAAAACCTATGTTGGGCCCGTTGATAACTTTAATGCTAATGTTCACAAATTATCGGTTACGAAATCTCTGTCTATATTACGTGATATCTGAATAAGACCTACACTGGGGCACATTCCGGTGCCAATAGAAAATTGCGGCTGTATTGTCGCTATTTAAAAAGGGTTACAAATAAAATCCATCAAGTGAAAGGATTGGTTTAAATTTGTCCTTAACCAGGTTACAAGAAGATACAAAAGATATAGAACTGAAGAAAATAATAATTGGCAGAATATGTTGCGAGACGAAGCACTTTCTGTGATGAAAGTAATCAAACCTTAGGAGTCGGTATACTTATTTAATAATTTTTAAGGTTGGGGTATACAAGTCCTTTGAACTGCACATAGGCAAAATATTGCTTTTGAAAATAACTTCCTAAGATAAAGAACTAGTATAAAAAATATGTATTGTTTGAATAAATAATATGTTTATTTTAATCAACCAACAGAAAACTTTATCAAAACCATAAGGATGAAATTTTGATTATTGGTGTAGATTCTAGTTGTTGTATTTATCTCAATTTAGATTTAGATAGAAACAGTTTCCCTGTATCCTTCTGATACACTGCATGCGCATTTCGATAAAATTCTTTTACAATCTAAAATATCGTTCATAACCTGTCAGTGGACACACAGCACCGCTACGTCGGTAAACCAAGTCAGTGCAAATCAGTCAAAGTAGCATGACCAATGGATAGCATCTTAGAATCAAGCACCTATTTTCTTCTTTCTTGCATATACATACTTAGATGGACGAAGAAAGAATTTTTAAGCAACTTTTATCTCGCATTCGATGACTGCAGACGAACGAACACAGAGATGGGTAACAGAGTTCACGTTTTGGAAGCAATGGCTGTGTTTTGAATCTCCTCCTCTTTTCGTTTTTTATATTTTCGTTTGCTCATATATTTATTGTTGATTTAGATTAATCAGCTATTGGATTGCCAATGGCCGGTAAGCAACGATCAAAAGAAGCCTGCGCACGATGAGCACCTCTTCATCATTGTACACCAAGGTAGGATGTTCTGCTTGTTGCTCTGATCAGTCATGGACAAGACGCTGAAATTTGACCATCCACGACTTGGAAATCAAAATCAGACCTTTTTTATATTTGGTCGGGAAAAGATAAACATTTTAATCAATTGTTAAAAACTTATTTACTTCTAATTCATGTGAATTTAGCAGTAGGCTGTAGTTACACGAATGCGGTTCATAGTAACTGGATAACAGACTTGCAATTGAGAATTTAAGGAAGTTAATGTTTAATTTAATTATCACAGATTGAGTTTCATCGGTGATGCGCCAGCCTCTCAGATAAAACAGATCATTTTTGATATGGTTAAGACACCATAAAATTCTTAAAATCCTCAAACACGATAGTTTTATACCAGTTTAAATACATTTTGAAACTTTGTGGAAATATAGTTGAATATGCAATTCCCTTAAAGACTACCATACAGGCGAGTTTTGAGGTCACCACGACGCTAAAGTTTCCTAGAGCTGTGCATTTTGACATTTGACCGATAATAGACTACATAATAGACATATCCATTTCAGTCTCATTCAACCTTTTATCATGCGATTACTCCCTTATTTCGTTTAATAATCATGTTCTTAATTACAAGTATACTAACACTCTAAGGCATATCGTATCTGAAAGTACTGCAAGAGTATTTTCTTAACACCTATTTCCGATTGCATTTAATAAACTCAGTATATTTTAGTCATGTGAGTGCAATCAAAAGAATCTTCCATCTTGCTTATATTTTATTTTATTAATTTGTTTAGCTATATCTTATTTGAAATGAATTTTATTTATGAAAATAAACAATCATGTACTATTCTTAATTTGACGTAGAGTCAACTCAACATATACACAGTTCTTAAAATTTTATTTTAAGTGTAATTTCTTTGCAGTTGGGACCTTTGGTGACTCAGACTATTGTTTGCCATAAATTGTGCCTAATCCTCATGTTTTTATATCGTCATCGCCATTCAACCAATCAGACTTTATTATTTGCATTCACTTCCGAACTGCTCCCAAGGTGGCGCTTTCGCTTCTTACGATGCCCGTCTGAGATCACGTTGTGATTTCTTCAACATTCTTGCAGAGATCCTCTTCTTGTGCTAACTTTATTTATCAAGAATTTCTCAATATGAATTTTCAGTCTTGAGTCAGCATAATTTAAAAACGAATTGACGTAAATAACAACTCAAAACTAGGTCCAAGAGTTCGTGCGATCGTTGCGTTGTTGAGTGACTCATCTGGAAAGCGGTTTGATTCACTTCGTTGTTTACATACGGAATTTACGTAAGTGTTTCTCGAGGTAGGTTCTTGAAATTTTAAATAAAAATAAAACCCTTTAACATTATCATTTTGGCATAGGAATTCAACTCAATCTGAATTACTCGTTTACCCCAAGTTTTATAACGATTTGGCATTCCGTAAAAGTTCTGAAATATAGAATGTCTATCTCTTTCAGTTTTCGAGCTCTGGTTCAAACAGATTTTGTGTGAGCTAGATTCAGTTTGCAAGCTGTTTGCGTCTTTAGTAAGTATTCTTTTATGTTAAAGGGTCTATAACTCGTACGGCTTGCTCCATTACATCTTTGAACGTGATATATATATATATATATATATATATATATATATATATATATATATATATATATATATATATATATATATATGAAATGCTATTAAGCACTGGTAATGGAGCCTTATAGTGTTAACATGGACTGGATTAAAGATCACTTTCAAATAACTTGTCTTCTCTTGCTGGCACATTTAATTTCCTTCAGATGTTCTGCTTAGTCCATATTATCCTGGGTCAGTTCGGCCTTCATAGCTACGAGAATCCAAGTCCGACAAGGGACTGATAGGTGCAAATTGTATTTGCAGTTATATTCTTGGCAGACCGAGATTAACGTAATTTAAAGTGTGACGTCTTCTGATTAGCGTGCATAATATTCGTACAGGTAGATTAGGTACTGTCGTCCAATTAGTGATTCCTCCATTGATGCAGCCAATAAAGTGTGGTCTGTTTCGATTGAACTGTAAAAACGCGACAGAGATTTTTGGACATAAACAAGAAACGATTCAATGAAATCTATTTCCACAACGCGAACCCTCATCACCATAATATCTCTAAATCTAGGGTTAACAACGTTTAAATTGATATTATGATAGACCTGTGCACCTTATATTTCAATATTAGTCAAAGAATAATTTAACCATGAAATAAAATAGTCTGTAATTTTATATTTTAACTATATATACAGTAATTATTGGTAGATATTTATTTCGAAACAGCCGTATTATGTGTTTATGAATTCTAATAATTAACTATTACGAATCAATGACTGAAAACAATAAAATAATAAACAATCCCTCTGTATCAACCGGTTTGTTCAATACATCTTTATATGTTTAGGTTTCGGATGATAGCAAGGCGTTTACTATTCGTATCAGAATGCACCGTATCAATCTGATTTTGAAGGTAAGCCACGGCACCGCTCTATTATAGATTCCTGAAACTTTATGAGGATGTTTATTCCTATGACACTAGTGGTGGATTAGCGTATCATTTGCTGTTCTTGACAAAACCGAATCTATTGCTCCCCAAGACCGTTGCCGACACAGAAATATCAGACAATAAAGTAAAGAGACAGACAGTTGCAATATTACATCAATGACGCAACTTTTCGTCTTCGCGTCAGGCTTTTGTGAAGAACTGACGAATAAAATTCGTTTTGGTAAAAGAAATAAATAAATATTTGTCGAAGTATACTGTCTATTTGTTAGACCTTACATGGCATTTGGCACATAGGAAAATATTAAATAAATATAAAGAAGAGTGATCAACAAGGCGTTTTGCAAGCAATATTAACATTAATGTCATTTCAAAAATAAATCTCAGTCACCCCTCTTGTAGATTTATCGTATTATAATCAGTTAGCCCTTGTAACTGAATACCGGGAGGAAAACAATTGTCCACATCTCCAGTCACATTGCAATCCAAACTCCTTCAACACACTTTCATTCGGCGATAATATTTGTTTCGTAATGTTTATAGACATGGTTTATTGTTCTCTGTCCAAATGGCGAACTTTGCAATTATTTTAATCTGATCAATGACCTTCGTTTAAGTTCCATTATACAAGGACATTTTTGCAAAATTAGCGTTAGCCTTCCGGACAAGCATTGTAGCTGGTACTTTTATATCAGATTACAAATAAAAAGTTAACAATAAGAACTGCAAAATCCCATATTTCACTGACTTTTAAAAATATTTATTTGTACACAGAGTTATAGTTAGAGCCAGTTCAATTGAAGTTGTTGATTCTTATTATCTTCGTGAAATAAAACTATGTGCGTATCCTTTATGACGCTGGGGTTTGGGTTGCTTTACCTTTGCATGGCATCTGTTTTGGTTTCTTTACCTTTGCATGGCATCTGTTTTGGTTTCTTTACCTTCGCGTGAAAGAAGCCTCTTTTACATTAAAGAAGTATCAGTGATGATCTGTCAACTGAAACAACAATAATAGGACAAATACGTTTGCGACGAAAGAAAATAGTGTCTTATAAATAATTACACATTCGAATCTTTCTCTTTTCTTTTTTTCAGCTCATCCTGGAACACTTCACAATTATGGAAACCATGACTCCCATGGATTTTTTGGAATTCAGGTGAATATTCCTTTGTCATGCTACAGTGAATTGCTTTTATCTCTATCACTTGATTCTGTGTCTTCGAATAGCCATCAACAAAGAAGATATAGACAATACAGAAAAAGTAAAACGTAATAAATAATGAAAGAAAATAAAACAAACAGCTAATATTAAAGATCATGATGTATGTTGTTAAAACTTGAGCGATAAAAGTGTAATAAATAAAAGACCACATTAATCACCCAGGGTTGTTTTATAGTTGAGGCTTTAAATATTTGCAGTTGTTGGGGTGTTTTGGTCGGGATCTCATATAATGTAATGATCATATCGAGCCGTATGTTCAGAACATTGAGTTATAGGCAATTTGTAATTTAAAAACTCTCAATATAAGAATATGTGAATCAGGGACTGACCCATCATCGGATGATAGAATGCACTACAGCCCGTATTTTTACAGCAAAGTCGTTATAATTAGTACCTCAACTGCTCTTCAGAATGCAAGCGCCTCATTCAAGATAAAATACACTACCGATTTGGATTGGCCGCAGCATTTGTCTCTGCCGCATCGAGGCAACACGGTACCTTCCTAACGCGGCGACAGTGTGCTCATCCGCTATTGTCCTAAACTAGATCCAATAATTAAATTGCATTGGGATTCGCTTTCCACTCGAGGGACGGCCTAAATAATACGTTTACTGCTTATATCCGGATAAATCGTACAATGAAGCAAATGTTACTATATTGTTTGGTGTTAAACTACAACGGCCAATGTACATATATACGGATTTGTCATGCAATTATTTGTATCATAGGCACGTGACATTTTTTGTGGTTAGTTCTGGCGTTTGAGAATCCTGTCCTTTTTAAAACGCATTATGCGCAAAAGGCACTCTACGAGAATCACCGGAAGTAGTAAATTTCACTCTTCCAAAAATAGACACATTTATAGCGCTATTTCTGTTTCCATAGATATTGTCCTCATTGTAGATTCCTCTTTGCTCTATATTTTCACATGTAGGATTACTTTATCAGTGTTGAGGATAGGTCCTTGATATGGTTCGGCCTTGGATCTTTTGCCTTTAAAGATTCAAATTTTGCATTTGCGTTCGGACTCACCTCATATAAATATCACGCCTAACATATAGTTACTTTTTATTCGCTATCTTTAGAACTTTCTTAAGCTGTTGCCTATGCAAGCAGTATCTTCAGAATTCAACATAACTTTTTTAACACCGGAAAATAAATTCAAAACGCCGCTGCAATTCAGAAATGTAGAATAAAGCCTACTACCATACAACTCCCCACAGTGACGAAATTTGTGATCATACTGAAATTAACTCTAAAAAATATATTCTTAATTCGATGCAGCTGTTGTCTACGAATTAATTTAACGCCTATCTTCGATAAGGTGCAATTCTATATCACTTGTTTCCACGAAAGCATGTGACGTGAAGTTTTCTGTAAAACTGTATTTTAGTCTTCGGTGTATATGATCTGTTGGATCTGATTGTGTAGTCGTGAAGTTATCAAAACTTCTGTTAATTAAAGCAAAGATTTGATGAAACAAATAATGTTTTTGCCGACAGATAGGATTGGTTAACAGCATTTACAAGGAATCAGATAGCAATGCAGATAGAGGCACCTATCATGGTAGTTTTCCTAATATATCTCTTAACTTGCCTAAAGACTTTTAATTAACAGAGAATGTAGTTTTAAAAAGCAGTTGATACAGAAACGGAAAAAAATTATCAGTTTAATTAAGATCTGAAAGAAACATCCTCTCATTTGCTTTATATGTCCGCATTTCAAGAACAATGACAAAGATCTGCATAACACGGACAAATCTGTACATGTCGGCATTCAAACTTCTACAGATTATGACGACATAACGCACTGTAGATAACGGTATATTCATTATTTTCTCGGTTTATAAGGCATCCGATTAAGCTAAATTCTTGTGATCCTTTTAAAAGACAAGGTGAATATCATATAATATCGTCCGTCTTTTCTTGCATGCCTTTTGCGTAAGATTTATAAATATTTGCTACAGTTTCCGATAGTTACATCAAACATCGCCAAATGATTCGTTGTGGTGTCTCGATGTCATCAGTGAGTCTGGCAAATTATTTAAATTTACTTGTCCACACCTTTTATTATTTTTAGAAATGATTCGATAAAATAAAAGGGAGCAACATTTCAAAGGTTTCATTACTAATCAGGATTTTAATAATAATTTCTATGAAGCCACTCTAAATAGTGCTACGAACATTGTAAATTTACTGTCAGTTAAAATTTAGAACAAAACCTATTATCTGCGATCAGAACTATTACATCAATTAGTCGTCTGAAAATAACCCATCTCATTGTGAACATGGCAGTTTTACACTGTGTGAGGTCTGTCAATTGTGACGTCTAAAGCTATTTAACTGTTCGATACATGTAAATAAAATTTATTCGTTTTTATTTGATCCTTTTGGCAACAGATACCACTCTTAACATATATCTCTCTACCATACATTTCAGGGGTTACTTATCTCCCTACTAATGCACTGGCATTTCAGAGGCTATTTATCTCTCTACCAATACATTTCAAGGGCTACTTACTCTCTACTAACATATTTCAGGGGCTATTTATCACCGGCATCGGGTTTCAGAGTCTACAGTTTCGTCTGATTGAGAACAAGCTTGGTCTCAGCGAGGTAAAAAATCTTAAATAACTTTCTTCCTTATAAATATCGACAAAAGTTTGTTTTGTTTTTTAAAGCACAACCTTCTTTGATTGCCTCCAACGAAAAGGATACAAAGATTTATTTTCGGAATGGACGTTTCATGAGAAGAAATAAGTTGTCTGTGCCACCTATTGCTACACACTCGGCATATTCCTATACACGCCATTTGTTCTTAATTTCAACTTTCTTCTACTGAATATCCCAACCTTTTCAGAAATATGAGCACATGTGTGCATTGTAGATTGTATCCTTTTTTTTTGTTCAACTGAAGTCAAGGTTGGGTTTTAGGTGAGTCTGTGCTTGGTATCTATCAACTCCAGGGACTGCAGTAAACGAAACAACAGAACATAATCGATCATATGTGCTTTGTTGCTATGACAGTGGGTACATGTACTACGGCTTATCACAAAATAAATATTATGTACACTGTATACAATGGGTGGAGAGTAATATTAAACATTTCATACCTTATTTGAACAAAATATAATCTCTATAATTTTAAAAACTGATATCTAATTTAACGTTTCTTTTATATTTTGTTAAACAAAAACATGATATTATCTAGCTGAGGGAAATATGGAAATAAATTAAAAGAAGTAATAACAATATTATTCAGGCACAATAATTTAAGCAGTCAGCACACTTGATAGGCTAAAACTTCAGGTAAAAATCTGATCTAATGCGCATTCTTTTGAATGTTTCCAGGGAGATCGAGTCCTGTACAGTCGACAGCATTATTCGGCAGTATTCAGTGACCAAAAATCCAAAGAGTTGCTAAAGGACTCCATTGTTCAACCCAGTCTTCTGAAGGTCGTGGAGGTACTGTAGTACGTGGATATGCAAAAAACGATAATATTTTACATTGCATTTGATCATATCAAAATATATATCCAGCAACTAGGAATATGTGCCACATGCATGGGATTATAACTAGATTAATCATAACCAAATAAATGACGCAGTTAAAGATATGTATTCATTATTTTTAACAAAATACAATGAACACATGATTATCGAAAAATATGAAGAATCGATTTGACAATGTATTTGAGTTAACATGAATACGGTATTTCAGAGAAATAAACCGAGGACCCAACTCTATAAGCCAAAATAAACCGATTGGTTCAAAAGAGTTTATAAATCAAAGAGATTCTTGCACTTTTCTGAGTCATGTTCATGTATTTAACAAACCCTCTGTAGTATACAATAGTAACGTGAGCTTAAGTGTAAACAGGAATTCTGCAAAATTGTCAATTTTCGATTTCCGTGAAAGTTTATAACAGCACCGTTCACAGCTTGATATGAAACTTCACGTTTGAGTATTAACATAGAGATCTCTAAAATGGGACGTAGTTTTGAGTACCCAGCAATTTTATAAAATTCAACAAATAATTTATTTCCCTACAATACAAAGTAAACAATTTAAAACGACTTACAGTATAGTAATGAAATTCAAAACAGTCCTAAAAGTTCTATCACAAGTTCAAAAGTAGAAAGTATTCCAAACGAGTTCTAGTAGGGTTTCGAATGAAGACTAATCGACTGTGCTGATGTGCCAATAATCAGGAATAATTTGATTTACTAACAGTCTTGATGTATCCCAATGATATGATCCAAAACGTCTTGATATATGAATTCACAGTATTTCGAAAATAGCTACTTAGTTCTAAAGTTTATGAGCACCTTGTACTTCCTATGATTAATTGTAATAAATAAATTAAATCCTCTCAACTGAACACAACTAAAGCTGATTCTACTATGACTTATTTTTAAGATAGGAAAAGCTAATTCTAAGCTAAACATCCCTTACATAAAAGACACTAAGACACACTTTCAAAACCAGAATGATGGTCAAATAATCATTTTCAGATTATTCCACTTTTCAACAAGATCGGGTCCTTTAGCAGTTAATCAATCAGAAATTTGGTCACCTGGTTTTCATAGGAGGAAACCCATGACCTGAACTCAAATCCCATCAAATTCATTAAGATTTCTTCTGCAGCTTGCAAAGTCAAAAGGCCACAATAACATGTTTACTCAAACGAAATGACCTCATCCCAAAGCACAAACCCACTATTTTGACGCTATTTAATGTGTTTAAAAATGACCCTTAAAATCTTTAATCATAAAAAATAACACACATAATACAGAGATACATAACACATGCATCCTGATTTTATTATGCTTCCATTATTTGCTTACTCAATGAAACCTCCCATTATTTTCAATACATATTAATTTCTGAATGCCTATATTATACTCTCCTTGACAGCTTTTTCATTAAGTAATGAAAATATTGTGTCCAAAATACTTCAGAAATGTAGATACTCTGTGTCAATTGGACAATACTTTTGAAATTGGCAGAAATGGCTGGAGAATACCCCTGGACTTAAGGTCGATGGATTCGACTTCACGGCCAAGTATAAGGAAGCTGTCAACCAATATTTGCATGAGACGTATCTCATTCCGGCAGAGGTAAATCTATATTAGCTTCTCCTGCTATCTGATTTTTAACCTCCTCTTCACATTGGGCTTCTACGTTTCCTTCCTCTCCTTTCTTCCCCTAACTCTTTCCTGGTCTCAGAGACAATGTAATTGCACAGTCGATTCATTGCATATTCCTGTATTCGAGGCGTGGATATAGAAAGGGTGAGGGTGGGAGTTCTATGTATACTATATTTCAATGTTAACGACAGAGAAACGTGGCCATTCTAAGCAAAACGAACCAATCCTTTTAAACTCAAACCCATGTAGACCGTTGTTATGTTGTAGTATTTATCAGATTCTGTCAATCCACAGAACTGAAATCCTATGATGTTTTTGTACATTTTAACAGTTTCAACTTTACATATATCAATCGAAATGCTAAAACCCCATCTACACCAGCATGTGCGGTATTCATATACAGAGTGTGAACCTCGTGGATATATAGATGGCGCGTCCTATCAGTGGAGAATGTGCTACATTTTTCACAATTGTAACATGGTTGCCTAACACGAATTTCAAGTCTCTTTTATTTTATGGGAGATTATAAATTTAATTAAAAATAAGTAAAATATGCTCATTTCTCCTTCGTCAACATTCTTTTAAATTTAGATATATGACAAATTAAATTTCTTAATTTCAGTAGGCTACATTAAAATTTGACACATTCGCGCAGAAAATTGTTGCCGAATGTGACGAAAACAGATGTTAGCCTAACTTCTTACATGTTATTACACGCTATATTTACATTTCCTTTCCTCAGAAAGTTTAAGTTTTCGATTGGTGAAATATCTTTACTCCAAACATTGTTTGTCAAACCACTTGTTGTTAAGGCTGCAACGTTTACACATGAAAATGGCTTAGTTTAGTTTACTAGCTGTAAACATTTATAAAATGTGTAAACGTTTATACGATTGTGCAAATTGCTGTCGTGAACGCAGGAACTACCCGTTCCAGTCCAACAATACATTTCCACATCTCTGTTTTAGAGAACTGTTTAGTATGATTTTCTGTTGATTCATTTCCGACAGTATGTAGATTCTCACATCGAATATAACATCGCTAGGAAAAGCAGAACCTGACGTGAATTGGCTGTAGCGAACATTATTCAATATTACACATCAGGCCAGTTTTCTGATAATTTTGATGAATTTTATTTATCCTACATTATTTACCTTTGAAACGCATGTTTATTTACCCTTGAATAGTAGCATTCTATTTTAAAGAGACTTCGTTTCAAATTTCTTAGCCATTGCAATGTTTCTCGTTATTGTAGAACTGTTCGCACCATATGCGCATGTCCAGGCAATACGTCCTGTTCATTTTTTTATCATGTACATATAATGTAGCAGCTGGAAAAATTATCACGACAATCCTAATGATGTTTTACTGAATTTATCAGATATATTCAGCAAAGACATGCTTTGCTAACTGAACCCTATCAGAATAAGAGGTAAAATATGCACAGTTAAGGAACCAATCGCAACTTTAGCAAGGTACGCATTATAATAGCTGTCACCTGTTGATTAAACCTGCGGGAGAAAAGTTCGACTTTCTAATCGTTTAATGAAATGAACAGTTACTGTAAACCGTTTACACATTTAGAATGTTGGTAAACGTTGCACCCTTATTTGTTGTTCCCTAGCATTGAATGTCCTTGTTAGAAATTTAACGATAATGTTACGAGAGATAGTCAATGGGACTATTAGCATTAGTCTTCAGCAGTTTCCTCCCCTGACTAAGTTTCCTCCCTTTTCCAAGCATACCATTCACGTGATGGCATAAAACAGGCATTGTTCGTCACACGTTTGAATGATGCATAAACAAACGACGATCTGCATTTATTTGACAGACATACTTTTCATTACAATTTTGTTTACTTTTCAGAAAGAAGCAGATGAAACGAAGCATAAAGCAATCATGGCCGAGTATCAGGCAGCGAAGGTACATACATGTTTATACTATTCTTGTAGCAATTAAGTATAATTAGTCCTTCGGGGACTTATAAATTAATTTATTGTTATTAAACCTGAGAATGATATTCGAACGATGCTTTAAATCAGCTGCGCCTTCTCTTCGTAAAATATATTGTGTCAGTGAGGGGGTGTTGGTGTTGTTGCTGTTGTTGTTGCTGTTTTTATTCATGTCTTATTGGATATTGGCAGATTTTACCCAGATGTCTTTCCAATCTGTAACTATGACTGTGCTTTATTTTTGATAAACTTATGATAAAATTCAATTTATGTTTTGTTTCTTTTCTCTAATGAAATATAAAAATCATTCAATATAAGAATAGAATTTTAATCAATGTATGTATATCATATTACAGAAATTCAATGGCTTATATTTACATACCTAACATTTATCTTTTTTATAATCGTAAACATGTTTAAGAAAAAATTGCTTTCATTATAATTCTTTTTGTAAGAAGCGTTTAAAATACTTTCATGCGAAATTAAAAATTGTTATCAGACTAACTCATTCAGTCAAACAATTTTTAATAGGCAGTCCTCTCTGTCGTACAGCAATCAGCCACTCTCATGTGTACTACTGTTAAGTGTTGTGCGTTTTAAAGAAAATTTACTGTTACAATATAAATTACTTCGGAGAGATCTGATTTCTTCAGTTTTAGAGAGATAATGAAAGATTGGTAAGGCCAAGTGATCTTAAATTCGGCCAGATTAACAAGAAAGGAAAACTGAAAACAAATCAGTAATAGGTAGCTATACGAAATAAATCAGAAAGCAATAGGTACCATCCATACATGATATGTTATCTATACTCATACATCACGATGAAATTTATAAATAAGATCTAACTAACCGTATTCATAATTTTTTATATATTGCTAAGGTAATGCTCTCTCTCTCTCTCTCTCTCTCTCTCTCTCTCTCTCTCTCTCTCTCTCTCACACACACACACACACACACACACACACACACACAAACTTCGAATCAATGTCTCAACATCGTAATCCATTTAGAAGCGTACAGTCAAGTTTGTTAGCAATGTTTTGTATTCTTCAGGACACTTTTGATTCCGTTATTGATCCCCAGAAGCACGAAGAATTTGTCACAGCAGGTGCATATATATATATATATATATATATATATATATATATATATATATATATATATATATATATATATATATATACGTAATGACATGAAGTAATGTTATGAGGTAAAGTTTGATGAAGCCATCCTAGGAAATATATAAGTCCACGTTATGCCACGGAATAGGTGACATACACTTATTTGAACATTTTTCATATTGAGCATAGCAATATATGTCATGAAAGATTAATTTCTTAAAACTTTAAAAGACGTTGGACTGTATCTATGTATGTAGGTTGGTTATATAAAGGAACCCTCTTCTCTATCTATCTTGTTCTATAGCGATATTTTTTCTTCAGTGTCTTAACTCTCTAGACTGTCTTTCTGTCTTAATTTCTCAATGTCTTTTACCACTGCCCGTTTGTCTGGCTGTATGTCCGTCTCATTTGTTGGTTTCACCAGGTCACCGGCGCCTGAGTCATAAGGCTCTCCAAGGCATGCTGATGATATCATTGTACCGAAACGAGCCTCGTTTTAACCAGCCTTACCAGCTCCTGACTCTTCTCATGGACATGGACTCCCTAGTGGGCAAGTGGAGATGTAAGTTAAACAGAACATTGATTACATGATTGTGTGCCTGTGTATGTGTGCGTGCGTGCGTGTAAGTCCCAAACAGATATTTCTAGAGTGAATATTCTATCCTGTTCAACGGATAGATTCAGACGAATAGAATATTACTTAAACACCTTTAATACGTAATGTCCACCCCTTCATATTAAAAAGATCTCACTTCTGAATCGGGGATTTTACCACTTCATTGACAAACAATTATTACAATTAAACAAAAGTATCGACAATTTTCAAAAAACAAATTTTTTACTCGAATAGTTTTGGACATTTATCTAAAAGCACTTTCACTGAAAAAATTGATCTTAAACAAAATTTTTACGCACAAAGGCACCTAAATTCAGAGTTAAAAATTAAATGTATATCTAATGCTTATTGAAATCAACATGATTGTTATGCGTTAAAGCTAACGCTGTTTTCATGTTGAAGCACATTTTGTTGCTCTCGTCGTCGCTGCTGTGGTTCCTTGTATAAAGATAAAATATTTTTTCTGCCTGCAGACTGCCATGTTCAGATGGTACAGCGCATGATCGGAAGTAAGGTTGGCACGGGAGGATCTTCCGGTTACTCTTATTTGAAATCCACTGTCGTGTACGTACACTTTTCCGATAACATCTCAAACATAGATTTAAGATCAAAGTTGTATTATCACTAAATTACTATAAAACAATTAAAACTCATATGCTTAATCGATTTTAATTCAATGTATTTTATTACTTTTATTATTCAGCGACCGGTACAAGGTTTTCGTGGACCTGCTCAACCTATCAACCTACCTAATTGAGCAGAAGTACATCCCGCCTTTAACTCTATCCATGAAGGAACTGCTGATCTCTGTGGAATAATTTTCACGCAGGACTGGGAATGAACAAGAAACAAAAGACCTGGCAAGAAAGACATTATATCAACATGAACACGAAATTCTTTGATTCATAAAGATAGCTGTAAAATTAATACTCTTTGACACTCAAGGGCTGCTGTAAAATATAATTTTTCCTTCTTTTTAACCATTATAATATTGTGACTATGATGTAACCAAGTGAGCTTTAATTTTGCTTTGCTGTTTTCTTTCCTTAATCTGATCATTAATTTGTCAAATCTGTATAATCATATTCAAAAACATAATCTTTCTATAACTTGTAATCCCGTTTTCTCCCCAAACAATCGAATCTATATTAATTGACTGGCATGTACCATTTGGTTGGGTGAAATAAATCTGCAATGAGTTGACTGATTGGGAGGTCCAAATTTTCAGAATGAGCTCCCTTTTTTGCAATGCATTCTCAGAGCAAATAGGTTTTGCAAATGGCATCTAAAGTGGCCGTTACATTAGGATTTTCCTTATAAATGCCCAGCATGAAACTTAAATATAAAATATACATATTGCATGCAAGATCTTGGATAGAATTCTAGTTCAGTGGTATGGGTGGGCTAACATATTGGAAATAGACGAGATAGTAGCCTCAAAAATTGTGATTGGGTGATGACAAGAAACAAAATCAGGGCAAGGTTTTTTATAAAAAAAAATCCCGACTGCAAAGTTGGTTTATCGGAATGGCAAGCAGACGCCTTGATTGAAAAGAAAGATGTAAGATGAAAAAACATGGATCCTGAACGACATTTCTCAGACATTAATTTCTTGACATCTTCTTGTTTCAATGATGTAACCATATATTGTCTCTGGTTATTTTATTTTCTTGTGTTTTAATTTCTTTTTAAGCATTCGTTGCTTCTTGCATCCGATCATTATTTGGTAATAATTGCTCATATATATTATACAACCAGACTGTAATTGTTAAACTTGGCATGGTATCTTTCCATTAATAAAATTGGTCTAGCAAATTATAAACCCATTCACAGATTTGTGTCGGGAAAAAAAAAAGATAACTTTTTAACGTATTTGAAATTATTCTCAGGTAAATAATAATAATAATAATAATAATAATAATAATAAGAAGAAGAAGAAGAAGAAGAAGAAGAACAACAACAACAACAACAACAACAACAACAACAACAACGTTTTCCAACTCACCAGGTATATTCTAGCACGTCATCAATTAAATTGTGAATCAAGTTGTTTAAAGAATTATGCAAGAGCGTATTTATAAGAATATTAATTTGTTTCTTTACAGAGATCTAAAAACGGGAGTTAAATTATACATTATGGCATGTAATAATCACATTAGTGTGTGTGCACTGTCTGATATCACGGATGAACTCGTTCTCATGGCGTAGCATACTCGCCCGCCACATGACAAAACAATTCGTCCACCTGAAATATGGGACAGTACACGTACCATAACCAGTAATTTTATACTCTCATTAAAATCAGCATCAGCTACCGGATCATTTCAAATTACACAAGGAAATAAATTGGAAACATTAAATAAATATGCTCTTATTCCAATAGAGAAGACTACTCGCAGTAGAAAATATATCCCGGTACCATTATTGGGGGGATAATTTATGATCAAACACCATCCCTCTTCTCCTTTCTCATGTATCAAAACATGTGATTGGATATCAAAAATGACAACTAATGGTGAAACAAGAGACATAACTCGAAATACATCTTTCATCCATTCTTGATTCTGGAGCTGAGACATTAATTTTTCACAAAAATGAAATAATCCGAAAATTGTTAAAAGTTTTATATACAAGGTATATTGACAAGTCATTATTATTTTAATAACAAAAGTATATCAATTAACATCATTTGATTCAAATTTAATCTACTTTAGGGTGAAAGCAGTCTTCGGTATAATCTTGCAGGTGGGGTGTAGGCCGATAAATCAGCCCTTCACCCGTGATAATATTGATTTTCGGGTGAGGGGCTGATATCATCTATTCATTAAAAGCTGCAATTATCTGCATCCAAATTTGGCTGCACACATCGGTGTACTTTTCATATACTTACCGGTATTTCTCGTGGCCGTGCAGCTACCGTCGGCTGAAGGGTTCTTTTGGTGACATGCCAATAACCTTTCCGGATCAAATCCTTTGTTTCGTGACTTGTAAATCCAGATGGAATAGCACAACCATCTTTTTGGTGGCCATATTGAATTTCGCACTTGACATGGCTATTACCAATTACCGGTATGTGTCTAAAGTGTACGCAGGTTTGTTCCGAAAAGATTTTCATGCAGCAAAATTACACATTTTAATGAACAGGTCACATCAGACCCACATATCATCCATCAGTATCAACACAGATTTTGTGGGGTTGATTTATCGGACTAGGTGGGGTGATGCTGCGACAAAACTGGAAGTGGGTAGTTTCAATATAACGGCCCCAATGTAAACCACGTGTTTCGTTTTTCTCCGTTCTCTGAGTCTTGTATCAGCTTGTATTTAGTCGTCTTATTATTTGTCCTATAATTTCTTTTGGCATTAGATTAACACATGTCATGACCAGTTGTAGTGAAGTCGACAATATATTCGGCCAAGGTACATACGTCAGACAACTGCTAATGAAAAAGGGCGTCTGGATATATTTACTTCTAAGAGTAGTCTCCCTCTACTGGTTATCGATGAGCAAAGTGACGGATGATGTGATGGTACTAGTACTATCGCACATTGTCTGAGAGCTGTATTTCCCTAAATACTACATCACTGATTTGAAAATATTAAATAAAAAAAATATGACTATGAGCAAAACATGAAATATTAATATTAACTAGTTTTAAAGCAGAGATAGAAGAATGTTTGAAACAATACTTGATTAATGTCTACAAGCGTCATTAGGAGGATTATTTTAGTTGTAGACCGGTTTTATGTGTTATTTACTTTAATTATCCTAAAAAAAGATTAAGCTACTTAGCAAGGTAAATTTTCAGGAATTAATCTTTGCTGTATGTGAACAATAAAGTAATATTGGACATAATAAAAATGTATGTGTTTGTTATGTGTATATGTACCATGAAGGGGAGAGGGGTGATGTAAGTATTATAACTCTTGAGATTGTACTTCAGAAATATGACTTGGCTTTGATAGCTAAACGGAATGATGGTAATGTAAAAAAGAAACAAAATCCCACATTTAACATATTTTAAGGAAGAAATTTACCACTGATCAGAATTTTTGAACCAGAATTTTTAAGTGTTTTTGAAAAACATCATAGTAGAAAACACTGAAAATTTGCCAAAATCAAATAAAAAGTCATGCTACTCAAAGTACTTCATTTTAAGCATTCTACACTGTTAAAGTTTGCATGGTAAAAAGTATTTTCTTGTTAGTTAAAACACTTTTTAAAAAAATCATTGGTTATTCCAAAGATATTCAATGCCTTTTTTTGTCATTGTCAAGCATGAAAGGAAGACAAGTCAATTCAGCAAAATCTAATATAACGGACGTATGCTCGATACGAACAAAAGCTGACGATAAACATTATTTACATTTCATCATTGAATCGAATAATCTCACTCAAATTGCATGTCACTATAATCTGGTTGCTTCCGGTTATTTTCCAAATCGCTGTTGGCGACAGGTCAGCTTTGCCGTATTTATATCCCACTGAGGAATGTAATAATCTAGCTAAGAGGTCTAGTTATATCATGGTTCCAGTTAGGAATGCGAGTAGCCGCTAGAGGAACATTAATTTTATGTTCATACGATTGTGTATCAGTATCAGGTTGCGAACTGACTTCATTAGCTTAGTTTGTTGAATTACGATAGACAATATCTGATGTAAAAAAAGTGGGAATACTTTTCGGCCACAGGAGAAGAAAAACCTGACAAAAACCTGATAAATATTTAGTTTGCGTATTATATTTACTAGAAGGGGAGACTTAGAGCTCCATACCTGTGCTACCCAGTGGGAAGTAGTGCAGACTACAACAAGTTACGGTTGATGACCCAGAGAGAGAGAGAGAGAGAGAGAGAGAGAGAGAGAGAGGGGGGGGGAGTTTACTACGCGTCGTCTGCCTGATGAGAGAAGCGTTTGTCATTTATATTACTCTTGGCACTGTCTCATTTCTCATTCGTCATTTTTGACACTGTAACAATGATTTTCCTATCGTTGATTGACACATTATTTCAGTATGATGAGGTATCTATTAGTGTATATTCATCACTGAACCATTTTAAAAACCAGTACTTTTATGCACGGTCTGTGCAATCAGCGTCCAGCTCTGGAGTAGCAACCTTAATCAAGATCAAGCCATCAGACATTTTTAAATTCTCACTAGCTCCTGTATTCAGACTTCTCTTGCTTATTAAATCAACAACGCATTCATTATTCATACAGATACGGTCATTATGTTTTTAATAGCTGTGTTTAGGTTTGTGAAGTAAAATATTTCGTCGTTTACGCCAAATGGACTCATCATCTGAACAAGCTGAAATACTAAATGCAGATCGAAATGTAAATGTCGTCTGTTGACAAGAGCTGATGGATGTATTCTCACGTTCCTATATGTGTATGACTGTTTTTCAGTGTCGAACACCGGTGCAGTATAGCTCTGTCTTGCCGCATAAGTGACCTTGATCCTGATTTCGTGGTCTATATTCAATTTTAACTGCGAGTATAGTGTACACAAGCACTTCCATATTTCAATCACCAATTGAACATTCTTTCACAACAATTGAGACAAACATCACTTAAACAACCGTTTCGAACTGATCAACCTACCTACATGTGCAGCATCTTAGTCCATTTCAGATTGGAAAGGCCGTTGTCGTAAATGTTATTTTTTTAAAGCCTCGTTTTCTCATGATTATATTTGAAGAGCAAAGCAATTCTAGATCAAAGGTGAATCGAGGACTATTTCATTTTTTTGTCTCTCGATTAATCGTGTAGATAAACCACAACTTTATGTATTGACCTGATAATATTTGTATTATTGAGCAAGCTACCGTAGCTATTTCAACCACTATTCTTTGAAACCCAAAACGTGTTTAAACATCATTGAAAGTTTTATCCTTCTTTTTTACGTTCTATCTTACGATAAAAACTTTCTAATAGAGTTTCTGTCATCTCAAAGTTACTGCAGTATTCACAATATGCCATTATTACTTCGGCCCTCGTTTGTCATTCAAAAATTTTAAGAAAAAAAATCAATCATTATACTTCAGTGTAGGATACGAAACGTTCACCCTCGCTATCAAACTTTTACGTCACACAATCGGCACAGCCTCCTATATGACGCAAGATTCTGACTCATTTGGTGGAGTTTTCCTTTACTACATCGATGTATATGATGGATTCTATTAACATTGCAAGGGTTCGGTTTCATTATTTCCACTCATGCGGTTACATCCTACAATCCTGACCTTAATTTGAGCTTACGCACTACGTCAGTAGTTTAGAATTGTGACAATATCTGTTACACACTATGTCGTACGACCTTTATATTTCAGTTTTTGAAACACCTGTATGGTAAGCCACTTAAATGCTTCATACTTGGTCCTTATTTAGCTCCCAGAGTTCATCGGATCTTGTGAAACAAATAACGAACAGACATACTTTGGTTCAACGATTTATGGGGATCTAAATCCACATTCACCGAATTATTGCTCACTCGTTGTTATTCCCAAGGTGCTGGGTAGTGCAGTCATGCGTGAATCATATTCATTATGACTGAATTTTAGTGTGTTTGAACAATCGATAGATTGTGCACGTTAATAATAAAAGGTGACTCCAATTAGTCAAAATCTACAAGTATGAATATCTTAGTCCATATACAGAACACGTTTACGTTACGTCGTGACTGACGTAACACGTTACTTCAGAAAGCAATCATACACCTCAAGGGTCTCGATCTTCGATCTTCGCAGCTCACCCGTGTTCATTTCGTCGTTGTTAGTGTGACCTACTATTTCACATAGCTAATTGTATCCGAGAAACGGCTAAAATATTTTCGTTCTTCTATGAAAGATTTTAAAATGAAAAATATTTAAATTAGTATTATTAGTAACTTTATACAAAGTTAAATATATATCTTTCATGTTTAAAATTTCATCCAACTTAAAATTATTTTCCCGTGTATGGTATGCTTTAGAATGAATATTAGCAATCAAGTTGTGAGGATTATAGTGAATAGTAATTCTACACCAAATCACTACTGTGGGGATATGACATCACTCAAATATTTATTTTGTTCAAAAAATCATAATGATACTTCGAGCCAATAGTAATTTCCTAAAGCAGCAGCTCGTGAATTGACTGGTTTATTCTTTACTCCAAGCCATTCGCGTGAATTGATTGGTTCATTCTTTACTCCAAGCCATTCGCGTATATACACGGCAACATCAAATTAAAAACTAGTTTCTGCGGCAGCAAGACCCAGGCATTTCTTTAAATTTTACTCCGACAAAAGATTCTCGAGGTCATCGAACAAGGTGGCGCTACGTAAAGTTGTATACTATTTCTCAACCTATGGTATTAGTGATGCGTCACATTCCAGGAACTTTCTGACCACTAATACATAGCCATTGTATCAGCAGATAATATGGAATCATAGCAACAGCCAAGCTAGAAAGCATTCTTCTGGAGTATGCATTCAGAACACGGTACAATATATACGTTTCTGTATCAGTTATTTGTCAGTTAACTTGGATGGTATTGTTGAGAACTGTATAGGATTCCGGCGTAGGATTTCTGAATCGATATTGTACAGAATGAGCAATAGATTTATTATCACAGCTGAGATAGACGCAACGTGGTCGAAATTACTGAAAATACAATGAAGAAATATTTATACTTTTAAAACATAAAAGAACAATATTTTACAACGCAGCGGAGTTTTCTGTTTGAATTGTGACATCACCACCGAAAAACCTATCTATTGGAAAGTAGGTCATGTATTGACATATCGATGGCATGCGATTTTTATTTGGGGCAAGAGTGTTTTGCTACACATTAGAGAGAGAATGTGTGAGCCAATTTTAGGTTGGTAAACAAGAGTTAACATAAATTAAAAATGGTTGCTTTATCATATATTGTAAATTCACAGCGCACGCTTAAACTATTTTCGGAGTTATTATGCTCATCTGCCATGCCAACATCCTAATCTGGACACCTGATCATAACGGACACATGTAGTATAAATCTGACTGACATAATATGCATGTGCCCGAGGTGTAGCATCTGCAGCTGAACATCATTTTCTAGAAAATTATTTTATCTATCGATTGGCGTTAAATTTGTTGACAGGTTTGAAGAAACAAAGATATAACAAAATATCAGAACGTTCCAAATACCCGTCATAAATTGCAACATCTCAAAACAAGACAAAAAAACATTGTGAATGAACTGCTGGCACAGTTGGACAGAAATTTAATAACAGTTGAAGCATTCAAGTTACTTTCAATTGAATTAGCACTGCTGCTAGAGAATTTGACACGTTGTTCACAAACTATGTAACGAAGAGTCGGATTTGAACAAAGTTTTTGCTTTGAAACTAATCCAACAAAATGTGTTAGAGCAAATTAATGATGATTTAGAGCAAATGGGGAGGGCATGGAAACGAATTAGATATCAAAGCAAACAGAAGGGCCGAAATAGGAAAAGGTTTCGTTTGGTGCGTTATTTATCGAAAACGTGTTGTCTGTTGGTAAAACCTACGTCATCCAGAAAGACAAAACCTGTGAAAAGTGAAGTGACAAAACACAGTGAAGACAAAAGAAAATGAAAAGATTAAGTCAGACACTTTCGTTAACCACACCGACTGTGAAACCAGGCCGCAACTATTACATCCCGGATATGTCGTAGACTTTGCATGCATGGTTTACGCATGTTCAGATAGCCTCGTGCTTACTCAATGTACCCCCAGTTACATTCTTCAGACGTTTTGACTTGTTGCAAAATGTCTGTTAGGTACAGTAACTCGTGTTTGCATTCTACCGATGTACGAATTGATTTCTTCCGTCGTCTTAATTGCGCAAGATGTCGTTACGATATCGAATGATACAATTGTATATCTGTCCAATTTGGTGGAACATATCCAGGTAAGCCATTTGAATGGCATGAAAATCACGCAACAGAAATGCCACTTGCTGGCACTTGGATGTTAACTATCTGATATGAAAATCATACCCTAGGACTTCCGACAGCTAACATTTGCATATTAACAACCAGTATGAAAATCAGGCCAAATCACTTGCCACAGACAGCACTTCTGTGTTAACTATCCGTTAATGCAATTATGCCATAGGACCTCTCACACTAACATTCGTAACAAACTAATATAAAAATCATGTCATATGACTTGAAACAGATGGCACTTGTGTGTTAACAATCGGGTATGACAATTATGCCATATGACTTGGCAACAACTGGCACCTGTATATTAACTATTTTGTTTTCCATGACAACACGTTCCGGACAATCATGCCAGTTGACTTTCCACAACTAGTACGTTAGCTATTTTGTTTTGTCTCTGTCAACACATTCCGACATGACAATCATGCCAAACGACTTGCCACAGCAAGTTACAGAGGAGACCAGCTCGTTGTCAGCGCCTTTTTGTATAACCTGTATACGTCATATCTCGTTTGGTGAATTTGAACCATCACAGTTGTAGCATTGTATCAATTCCATTTATCTCGGTAGCAATAGTTCAAATCGGGGCACCGAGTGGCCGAGTGGTCTAAAGCGCTCACCGTTCCGGATCACTGCCATCTCACCTCTGCCTGCGTGGGTTCGAGTCTCAGGCTTGGCTAACGTGGGTACGTGAGAAAGCTTGCCAGTAGCTTCTCGTGGGTCGGTGGTTCTTCCCGGAGTTTTCCAGGGTTCTTCCTCCACCATTTATACTGGCCGCCATGTATAGCCATTCTTATGCTGAAAAATGGCGTTAAATCCTACAACAACAACATATATTTCAAATTAAATGATAGTATGGCGTATTTCCTTAATATTTTTTTTCCTGGACCATATCTCAGAGAATCCAGCAGTAAGAAAATTGCGGCAACCATGAGTACATGTTTTTGCTTTTTATGCAGTAGACAGTTACGCGTCTGTGGTACGGTTTACGAGTTAGGCGGTTGCCCTGGGCGCCAAGTTAAATGGGGCGGCAACTTTGAAGGCAAATTGGGGGCGGGAGGAGCCCATTGCATGGTTCGCCTAGTTGCTGGCAGCTTCTAGGGCTGCACCTGTAGAAATGTCTTTCTCAAGCGATTGCACTGGAGGTAATAACTAAACAAAGAACATTAAACAAAGTTTTAATTACGTCCCAGTTATATTAAGGCCTCTAATAATCTCCATCTACATTTGTTTTTTTTATGTTTGTTCCAGAACTACTAGTAGTAGTAGTAGTAGTAACATACATACATACATACATACATACATACATACATACATACATACATACAGTAGGCTACACTAATGCATCGCATGGAGTCCATGTGACATATACTATACAAAATAGCAACTAGTGGCTTGCGGTTTTGTGGGGTTAACGCTATTGTTCAGCACATGGTACCCAGATTATTTTGTGGAGGCAGAACACCAGAAAACCGAATATCAATTAACTTTAATCTCAGAAATAAGGATAACGATTTGCACTACCAATTAACTTCGGACATTAAGAAAACTAACCAGAACCGTTTCAATTTATATTATTATTATTATTATTATTATTATTATTATTATATGTGTTGTTGTTCTCATTTTCCGAGCAGCCTATTGCTTGCCTTCCCTTTGTAAGCTCTGTGCATGCATTTGAAACTAAACATAAACAATGGCTGCCCCAATATTTTT
>JAECUM010011347.1:0-84847 GCA_016617855.1 Megalonaias nervosa | reverse complement strand
TACAAAATCAGGATACAGTGTGTTTAGCAAGTTTAATCAAAGTGTTCAGTCCTACAAAATCAGGATACAGTGTGTTTAGCAAGTTTAATCAAAGTGTTCAGTCCTACAAAATCAGGATACAGTGTGTTTAGCAAGTTTAATCAAAGTGTTCAGTCCTACAAAATCTGGATACAGTGTGTTTAGCGAGTTTAATCAAAGTGTTCAGTCCTACAAAATTAGGATACAGTGCGTTTAGCAAGTTTAATCAAAGTGTTCAGTCCTACAAAATCAGGATACAGTACATTTAGCAAGTTTAATCAAAGTGTTCAGTCCTACAAAATCAGGATACAGTGTGTTTAGCAAGTTTAATCAAAGTGTTCAGTCCTACAAAATCAGGATACAGTGTGTTTAGCAAGTTTAATCAAAGTGTCCAGTCCTACAAAATCAGGATACAGTACATTTAGCAAGTTTAATCAAAGTCTTCAGTCCTACAAAATCAGGATACAGTGTGTCTAGCAAGTTTAATCAAAATGTTCAGTCCTAAAAAAATCAGGATACAGTACATTTAACAAGTTTAATCAAAGTCTTCAGTCCTACAAAATCAGGATACAGTGTGTTTAGCAAGTTTAATCAAAGTGTTCAGTCCTACAAAATCAGGATACAGTGTGTTTAGCAAGTTTAATCAAAGTGTTAAGTCCTACAAAATCAGGATACAGTGTGTTTAGTGAGTTTAATCAAAGTGTTCAGTCCTACAAAATCAGGATACAGCGTGTTTAGCGAGTTTAATCAAAATGTTCAGTCCTACAAAATCAGGATACAGTGTGTCTAGCGAGTTTAATCAAAATGTTCAGTCCTAAAAAAATCAGGATACAGTATGTCTAGCAAGTTTAGTCAAAATGTTCAGTCCTAAAAAATCAGGATACAGTGTGTCTAGTGAGTTAATCAAGATGTTCAGTCATACTAAATCAGGATACTATACTCAACAAATACAGAACTTGATAAATTTGTCTTGTTAACCTTCCAAGTCCAAAGGGAGGACATCAAATTAGCTCAACAATTATACACAAACATAACAATGACATATTTCATAGAGCATGATGTCTCAACTACTAAGTTTCATCATGCATATGGTTGGAACCTGTAAAAATACCAACAATGAGAAACAATATTTTTAACTGATAATTTTTATAATTTGCTTGTTTAGAAATCTTTTTAATTTCTAAATCTGTACCAGAAATGACACCAGTGAGATGCTCAAAAACTCCAAGCATAAAAAAAAATGATAAATCTGTGGCCTTTTTTTATTTGCCCATTCCCATATAAATAAATAAATAATTGTTCCCAACAGCCTGGGTAGTAAGTAAAAAAGACCTGGGTTTATCCATGGGCTTCCTACAGTCACGTGCTCAAGCAAATCTATTTCAAAACAAAAATCAAACAACACATTATCAAGTTTTATTTGAAAACCAATTCTGATCCTTGTGTTCCTTACTGAAGTGTCAACTCTGTCATTACACTGCTTGAATAGGTTTATTTTATGCACAGATACTGTTTTGAAAGGTAACAAGTGTACCATATTTTCTGCTAAAATTAAATTGGAACAATGAATCAAACAGATTATGCCATCCAGTACCAAAAAATTTCAATGAAACAACTTTAACATTCATATTTCAATAGTTTCAGTGTTAGGATAAAATTAAATAAACAAGGAATTGGTGTCTATTTCATGCCTTGTGCATTTACAAACTTAAATATTCCCAATGATTAGATTTCTCTGTAATTGTGTCATAAATGGGTACAGAAATTGTCAACTTTAGCAGGATGTAGAGGTATAATGAAGACTGGAAACCATGCAACAGCTTGTGTGTTTTATGATAAAATGTTCCGAAGGTAAATAATGTGCTTCAAAAAACAAATAGCAAATATTTTTGTTAAGACAATCCTCATGATGAGTACAATGCGCAGTACTCCTGTTCTCATTAATTTCAATACTTTTCTGGTGTCAGTGTAGCCACATTCAGCATACTAAACCCATCTTACATAAGATTTATGATATACTGTTGTGTTTTTCAACTGACAAAATGTATAATAAATCTTCACATTTTTAAAAATTCTGATTTTGGAAATAGCAGAACTTCAAATGTATGCAGGTAAATATAAAATTATATTTCCCAGTAAGTTTCTATGAGGTTATAAAGGATACACATTTTAGCATGTTTATTAGATGACTTTTTCTGAAACTCCAACTTAAAATTTAACAATGTTGATGCTGCTGCTGTACATATTCTTCCAATCTGGCATCACAGTTGAAAAAACAACAACACAACACATTTCTATTCAAGTCAATAGTGCAGTTTGTAAAGCTATTTCTTTTTCAAACAAATTTGTTGCTCAGAGGCTGTAACACAAGAGAGGCAAACATGTAAAGTGGCAGACTATTTTGTTCTTCAACCATCAAAAAATATGTCTATATCCCAGCAAGGTATTTCCCAGTGATATGAATAAATCTTTCAATTTAAAACACTTAAAGCAAACTGAAGTCTTCAACTTGTTTATTAGTTTGGCTATCACAAGAATGGATTGGTTGAACTTCCTCGAGCTGGTTGCTGCTGTGTGGCAGCTGTCTGAAATGAGAAAACATATAAGTCACATAAAACCATACTGAAAAAAAAGTATTTTAGCCCTCAATACATGGCTGAAATCATGCTGTCATACTTTTCTTCTCTGCTCATGTTCCAATTAAAATTAATAACCCTGGATGATAAAGGCCAAAAAGAATGTTTAAATTCATATTCTTCTTGTGCATAAACAGACTATAATGTGACTATAATTTCTTTGTATTTATCCTGAAAAAGCTGCTTATCCTCAAAGATCATCCCTATTTAGTACAACAAGATGAGTCAATATTGTAGATCCTGATATATTGTCAGTTCACTAACGTTCAATGGGTATAAATATTCACTGAATCTATGTTTACCACAACCACAAACATAAAAAACCCAAAGAACAATAATCAACTGATGAAGGCAATAACATTCCCCTCCACACCAACCAGAGGCATATCCAAAAATTTAAAACCCAAATGAACAATGATCAGTCTTGGAAAATAACAGGATCCCATTTCCAATCTGAGGCAGAGCCACAAAATTAAAACCTCAATGAACAAAAGGCTCATTTTTGAAGACAATAGGATCCACTTTCCTACCAGAAAGCAAATTTTATAGCAAATTATGGTTCTATCAGAAAACTTGCTAGATCACATTAACATTAGGAATATAAGCTTGCTAACTCCTGAAGCCAGCTCAATAAAAAGATAAAACTTTGTCTTCTGTATATGTATCCTATAGAAAAGGGCAGTAATTCTTACCCATTACCTCCCCTTCCACCCCCACCCCCAGGCATTGCCAGTTTAAAGCTGAGTGATCTAACAATGCATATGCTCACATAATGGGGTTGTTGGAAGGGCCTTCAAGTAACATGATCAGGCAAGTATTCTAGGAGACATAATTTACTAGAAAATTTGCTTTCTAATTTGAATACACTCCTTGATAACATCAACATTAGGAAAATAGGCAAAAGATGGAGGGAAAGCTGAGCATCAACCTGTACCATGGGCGTTCTTCTTGGGAAGAAAGACTGGTTTCCCCATGTGAATGGTAACCTGTTCCCCTGCTTAAAGCATCACAGCTTATGGTCATGTGATGTGTGACTGTTCTACCAGGTTAAGATGACTACTGATGCCTTCAAACAGTCAAAATTCTGTGGCAAATCCAGCAGAGCTAAGTGGCTGTGTTGGTTTAATTGGATCAGGTGGTCATCCGGGCTGCAGCCACAGGACCCATCAGATTCAGAATTTCTCTCTGTAAAGCTAAATCCCTGAGATAAAAACTTGAGAAGGTTGACTCTGCATGCCAGCCAACAACTTCTATGATATCTCAGATTGAAATGCTCCATCTGAATGTGAGTCTTGCAAAATTTGCTCTACTCTCATGAGCTGAAATTCTCACGAGTCAAATTTGATCTTTTGAGATCTCAGAGCACAACAAGCATATAACCCACTTAAGCCACAAAGACATGGCTTGACAGGTGATATCCTGATTTCCTAGTGCTTTAGAGAGCAGAGAGGATCTTGCACAGCTGCTGCTCTCTGCTTATCTACAGATGAAATGGAACAAATGACAACTCTATGACTGCCTACTTAGAGTAACAGGTTCTTGATCACAGAGCCTGTTTGTGTCATGTGGATCACTGAACCATCCAATCAGAACCAATGATAGTGTGTGTGTGTATGTGTGTGTATGTGAGAGATTTGGATTTTTATATTAGCTTTAACAATTTTTCAGTCTTATCACTGTGATATCTGCAGTGTGGTAGTTTATAGCAATGTTTAGCATTAGGGCATCATGCTACAGACATGTAACATCATGTCCCAGCCTGTCACATTATTCTGACACCAGGCCAACCAGTCCTAGCAGTAACCTCTTAATGATGAGTGCCAAATGAGGCTGCTACTAGTACCACTTTTATAAGTCACTGGTATGACTCAGTCGGGGTTAGAAACTGCAACCTCTCGCATCCAAGGCAGATGCTCTAACCACTTAAGACCACCGGAGCAGTGAACTGAAGATAGTTCTAGCTGACTATATGGGCATCTAACGTTCTCACACTGCAAGCTGAAACTAAAGCTGTCAGGAAACAGGCTGGATGATAACAGTTTCAGCAAGGTGCTGACTACTACCTAAAACTTTGCCAATCTGAGCCATGTAAAGACCCAGAACAGATTCCATTTTGTTAACAGGGCAAGGTATTTTGGTCTTTTCAAATTAAAATTTGCAAGTAGGTCAGACTGACCATTAGCATGACTGATATCTCTTCTGCCATGGTACCTAAAATTGTTAGATATCATGGGGCAGTAGCCTTTGATGTTAATTAATACCAACGTTTTCTCCTCAATGAGTCAGACAGAAAAGTAAGTTAACTGAGGGATTGAGGCACTCAAGAGAACAATGGTATTGACTCCACACCAAAACATGCTACTTTCCCTCTCAAGACTTCAAAGTGGCGGACCTTCTTTGAGATTGTCACCAGAATCAAAGGTCTGAATACGTACTCCTGAAAAACTGTCCTGACAAGAGCTAAACATGAAGTAGGAGTCATTCAAGGCAGGTGGAAAACACCTGTGGACTTTGTTGTTTCAGAAGATTCAGTTTGACCATACTCTTCCTGGGTAGATCTATCACTAGCTTGAGTTTATCACTGACCCAGGACTTGTTCCACCTATAAGGGGCTATCAAAATTATCTTACAATCCTGACCCCATATTTTCTATTTTAATTTCAGTACTAAAACCATGGGGTGGGGTGGAGAAGCAATGGCCCATAACCCCTCCCAACTGATTGACATCACTTCCACAGCCCTAGCTTCTGGTTCCAGGACCAGTGAGACAAAGATGGACTGCCTGTGGTTCCATGTTGTCACAAATTGGTCAATCATCAGACGTTGCCAAAAATCCCAAGAATAACTGACGGATGAAGGGACCATTCTGTACGAATAGCTTGACCCTGTCTGGACAGAACTTAAGAAAGATGCCTGGAAAGTGTCTGAGTTGCACACTGATCTGAAAGTTGGTAACACCAACAATCAAACTGCCAAACAAGCATGTACAGATTGGGTGATATAGTGACCCCTGTTTGAGGAAGTAAGTCATCTGACATAATCAGGATTGCCTTCCTCCAGTGTCGATCCTTCCAGACCTGAAAGGCATTTATGACTGTTATTTCTAGAAGGCTGATGCGAACAGACTGTTCTCCTAATCCCCATTTGCTGCTGACCGTACTGAAGCCCAGCAGCAAGTGGTCTCCCCGAACCTATGAAATGAGGTCTGTACGCATCATTTCTGGTAGTGGTTTCTCCACAGGAATTCCTGTCGCAAGCCAACTGTGTCTGTGACAATAGGAAATGATCTTACCTTGTGATATTGACCAAACTGGAAATAAGGTGCCACTTATCCAGCAAAGTCATTTGTAACAGGTGCATATCAAGATGGCCCAGCAGGATTAGATCTGCTGCCACATCAAGTAAACTGAGGAGTTACAAGAACTCTCTACCTCAGAGGTCTCAAACTCAAACCACCCTGCAGGCCACATGAGGGGATTTTTGATGGCTCAAGGGCCAGACCACCATTGTTATCTCCCTTGTGATGCCAATCATTTTGCGGGCCACAGGATATGGCATGGGCCACATGTTTGACAGTCCTGCTCTAGCTCATGGAAACAGGTTATTTAGTTAATTATTTAAAAAATTATCAACACACTAATGTGTTCATTTATCTATTGTTTCCATTTCTTTATCATTTCAGAAACATTTCTTGTAAATGCAGAAAATGCATGAAATACAAAACAGGGAAGATATGCAGGAATTCTGCCTGGCATATACAAAATGTACTTCTTGCCCTTGCAGCATGTGCAATTTGTGGTCTGAGGACACCTGGTCAGCTGTTACACAGAAAGCAGCAATGTTAAAGAGAACAAGGGAAATGCATGTCAAACAAGTATGGACAAAATCAGTTGAGAGCCTCAGCCCCACCAATCATAAGCATGATGCCTGCCACCACTATGTCAGCAGCAAAATTTGAGGGCGATAAATGCAGAAATGTTGCAGTTGCAGTTAGACATGCCAACCTTTCAGCAACATATGTGTTGACTGGTACAGGAGCAAGTGATGCAGTTCCTGACTTCAGGCCAAATTTTACCTCTCCTTCCAACTCTGCAGACAACCTGGATACAATGGGGGAATTGTTCCCCTACTTTTAAGCACCCCAGTGGCATAAGTCCTAGTCTGGCTTTTGGGCCTTAAGACCAGGCGCATGGGTTTTTTATCATATCCAGTGGACAATCTGTACAACAAAAATAAAGCAGACTATATATACAGGTGTAGTGCACACACATTTTGCTTTTAAGAACTTCATAGTGAATGTGCAGTGACAAGGGCACATGTGGCCATAAAAAACAGAGTACTGGAACATCGCTTTTAATACTTATGAAGTGGACACTAAAATATCAATTCTAATAAAAGTTACAGAGATGCTGCCAGTAATTTTCTTAAGAGAGGGAAGGTCCCCCACCTTTACCTCCAGAGTGGGGGAATCAGGGGGTGTCAATGTTGAATGGGAGCTGATTAGCGACAACATTGTTATAAGGTATATGCATACCAAATTTAAAATGAGCATTTAATGATTTTATATCACTTCTTTGACAACAAACATATCTGCATACCAAAGTTAGTTTGCTGTACTGGTATATATTTCTTTCTGCTTCTTATCACTTTGCTTCTTCAAAGCCTGTGAAATGGTCTATACGACTGTCCACTTGAATCTGAATAATCAATTTATTCACAGTTTGTGGTGCTGATGTTAACAGCAGTGTGGATTCTGTTTTGTAAAATCCCCTCTCACAATCTGCTGTTTGTAATGGGAGAATCACTGCAATTTTGCCCCGTTTAAATAAATTAGGGAACTGGTCTTTGTGACATCTGAACATATTTTCCACAACTCAATCATGTGGTCCATAGGATATTTCTGGTGAAGGATCACATTTGTTGCAAGGCTGTGTACCAAGGTTGCAGCCTCTGAAGAACAGAAGTTAACCCCTGCAACCATTTTCATCAACGAATGGATTATCTTTTTTTCTACTCTTGACAAGTATCAAATAGCATCTCTCCCTTTAAGTTCTTTCATTAACCAGTTGCAGGTAATCAACCACATGTCTTGGAATTTTAGTTCCTTTTCTCAGCCTCCTCTTCCATGTGATGTGGACAAGGTACTGACTATTTCCATGTTATCAGGTTGTGATGTATTCAGTTTGCATTGGAAAATGAGAGATGTCCTCTTCATGTCAACCATAGCAGACGATCTTACTGTAAAGAAAACGATTATCTTTTGTTTCGACACTCACTAAACTTGGTGGAATGGCCATTATGGCTGATCAAATGATCAGTTTGTTATACCCCTCTAGGAGATAATTTATTTGAAGGATAAAATACTTCCAATGAAACATTTAAATAACAACTTAATGTAACTCTGCATGTAACAGTGTCTGAAAAAATCATGTAGCAGTGTTTGAAAAAATGACCTAAATGCAAACCCTAACAGCAGTGCTGATGCCACATGGACAGACATTTTTAATTCATAAGCTAAAATTGCTTTGCAAATCTGGCCAAATATATTGAGTTACAAGTTATCTCACCATAAATGGATTTGCTGATGAGCTAGCTGGCATTTGTCCCCAACCACCACCACCATAAGCTGGCACCTGTTGGCCTCCAAAGCCATGGAATCCTTGACTGGCAGAGCCCCCAGTGCCAAATCCTCCATTCTGAATACCAAACTGTCCACCAAAACCTGCACTAGCACTTACAGGAGAGTGATATTGTCCAAAACCACTAACTGTACTGGGTACCATACCGACTCCTGAAGTACCAAATTGTCCAAAACCACCACCAGCTGTGTTTGGTACCGTTCCAGCTGTACCAAACTGCCCCAAACCTCCTGCAGTACCGGGTGTACCAAAATGACCATATCCGCTAGACTGTTGTGGAGCTGAGTGTGCTGTACTAAACAGATTCTGACTACCTGTGGAGCCGAACGGATTTGCAACTCCCATACCAGTCATAGAGGTTTGTGTTGGTCCAGCACCACCAAATGGGTTTGCAGCTGAAGGAAAGAAGAGATTAGAGCGTTGAAAATCTTAAGACCAAAGAGAACATGCTCTATTTCTTTCTCTTTTCATTACTGTTGGGATCCCAAACCATCACAGTGCTTAATGACACTACTTCTCTAACAAAAGAAATAGATGACAGAATTACAATAAATGTGTTCTGTTTCATACATTACAATAATTTACAAAAGGTGGCAGAACTACATTTATGAGAATATGTACAATATATTTTTAAATATGTTCATAAAATTAAAGCATAGTGAATTTGTAGAAACATTTGATTAAAAGATGAGAAACGTTTATATATAAATGACATACAACATTAATTTATAAAAAAAAAACCAACTATATTTATAAATGAATGTGAAAACGTGAAGGTGGTAATGTCATTCTACTATGTTTTAGTAATTACAAGAAAAAAGCAACATTTCTGAAACAAATATCCTTGGATTCCATGAAATTAAGAACAGCACTGAGAAAGCAACTCAAGCTGGGATTTACATTTATATCTAAGCTCATACAGCTTGGCCAAAGAGCCCAATCTTTTAGTTATGGAAACAGGGGGGTGCATTGTCTCAGTTGGTAGAGTATCAGACACTACATCAATGGGTTATGGGTTTGATCCCCCTAGTCCAGCCTGTGTCGGCTGCCTTGAAGTGTCCTTGGGAAAGGCACTTAGCTCCCATGTCCTTGGCATGATACAGCCAAATGTGTTAAAGGTACTGTTAAAACCAACAAAACATTGTTATGGAAGCAACTATGTATTATTTACTGTGTAGGTCTTCTCTTGTTTTCTTGCCCTTGTATAAAAAAATAACTAGTTGCCAAAGATGGAGACTTGAAGAGTATATCTGATGTATATTTTGATATCCTATATTAACAAGAGTCCCCTGAAGGGACTGATGCTCTGTTGGCAATAATTTATTTGTGGGAATACATAAAATCTGTTTTTTTTCAAACTTTTATCATTTTTAACTGCAGAGTACTGAAATCACATTAAGATTTTCTTGTGGAAATCCAACATACAAAAATCTGGTTTAAAAACATTTTTTTATATGTTTGGGTTAACATTTTACAAGCTAAATGCTGTGCAAAATCTTTATTGAGGTTTTAGCTTTAACTTATCTCAGATAATGTCAAGATATACCAACAGGTTAGCAATTAATATTTTTTTAAAAAAAAATGTTCCTGAACTGTCATCATTTGATGTATTTTTCTGATATATCTACAGATTGGGTTTGATATAAATGTATCCACTAAACATACCTCAACTCCTCACCCCCCCAAACCTTGCAATCAATGTCAGAGTACTGACTATCAACATTTATATTGAAAAATAAAATAGCCAAATACAAAACTGAGTCAAAATTTATGTGAATATGTACAATCTCGATGAGCACATAAACTCTGTGAAGTTTAAAATGAATACTGTTCACGGCACATTCTATACTCAACCTGTGTTTAATAGTTCTTTATGTTGCCACCGTAGGGCAATATCAACTTGGGAGTAGAGATTATTGACCAATCATCCTCAATGACATGAATCTCTAGTCAAGAGATAAAGTCTTAAACTAAATTTGATCTGCAGAAACCATCATTTTCTTAGTGAACTTATCATGACACTGACCACTGACCTTCAGACTCCAGTATCTAACAGTTTCTTTACTACCCAAAATATCAGCCATTCACAATGTTTCATCAAGGATTTGACCCTATAAAAAAAATGCATTCAGCAAAACCCATTTTCTTAGAGCCACTATGATCCTGACCTTTGGACCCCCAAATTAATTAGGCCTCTTCCTTCCTTATTTGCAAGCCATCCATAAACTTTTGTCAAAATACATGATGGAGAATTAAAGTTATCATGCAAACATCTCTATTTTTCTTTCAGTTACTGTGACATTAAACTTTGACCATTTGACTCCATAAGAAATAGGCTCCTTTCTGACCAACAATATGTATATAGTGATTTATGGCACAGTGGCACAAAAGTGAGTATGCAGTGCCCAGAACAGGTTATGTTCCAAAATGTCAAACTGCACAAAAATGAGGAAGATAAAGTCTTCCAAATAAATGTATAGCTAAGTGCAACAAAATATAAAATGTAAGGATGCAAAAAGATTCAGTAAAATGCAAATAAAACAACAGATATAGGTAACACAAGTGTAAAACTTAAAACATAATTACAATTTCTTGAAAAAACCACATTCTTTTAAAAGTTTCAAGATTTTCTTGGGTTGAACATCTTGTACACTTTCTTCAAGCAGTTCATGTCAAAATAGTTTTGTCTTACAGGGTGGAAATCAACACACTCAACAAGAATGGGCCCACTGTCAGTGGATAATGGCAGGGTACGCACATGGGTCAAGCTTCATCCTTCAGGAGGTATGCACAAGTCAGGTATATGTGTCTGACACATGACCAGAACAACACATCTGTCCAATTTGTTCTATATGAAGGATACCACTTGTCTATAATTAGTTTAATGTTCTTATGTTTGTGCAGTTTTCATTCCACATATTTTGTCAAAGTATGATCGATATGTTGATTTTATACAATATCTGAAGTCAGTATAATGGAATGTTTCATCTGGAAACTGGTGATAACTGGGCAGCTTTGGATACTTTATCTGCCCTTTCATTACCCTTCATGCCAATGGGACTATGCAACCAACGGTACAGAATACTTTTCCCAAACTGAATGAAAACATCATATTTCTCAAATATCTGGGATTATAAGGGGCTGTCAAATTCAAGATTCTGGAGGCCTTTCAATGTGAGAAATGAATCGGAAAAGATGATGTAATTTGTTCTTTGAGAGGTTTCTGAATGTACAGGGCTTGATATTCTGGCCTAAATATTTAAGTCATGCACCAACACTGGTCAAGGCACATGGTTGAGAATGGAAATTTATCTGCAGAAACTATTTTCTCCTCTCAGTGAAATTGACATTTGACCTGCTGCCCCAAAATATCAATAGACTTCTCCCTGAATGCAAGTGCAAGCCATCAGCAAAGTTTGGTTCAGGTATATGATGTAGAACTAATTAAATGGTGTTGTGCTGAAATCCATTTTTCTGCAACCAGTCACAGTGATCATCACTTTTGACCTTTTGGCCCCAAAATCAGTTGTCTTTTTCCTTATCACAAGATCAAGCTATCCACAATCTGGGACACAAATGGTTAAACTGCACAAAGAGATGAGAAGTAAAACTTTTCATTTTGAATGGATCCATTATAACCAATGCTAACATCTTACAATGGTTTACTTAAAGTGGACATTGTTTTTGGATTTCATTTTTAAACACTTCTTTGAATGAATGAATGGTGTATGTATTTACAGAGCATCTTTATATTACAATTTGCCACAGATATGAATGAGCAATGGAATTCATCCACACATGGCCCTTACTATGTGCATATGTGTACCCATTTGGTTCCTGTTTCAGACATTTTTCTCATGGGTTAAGGCTTCTGAGACAAGCATGGAACAAGCCAAGAAATTCAACAGTACATTCACACCATCTGATGACTAAGAACTGTCATGTGTAGGTCCCACTGTCCAAAAGACCCTTCCTTTCCCCTTAAAATTTCGGGTTATCAGATATAATTCAGCTTCATTTACCTGGACCATAGTCATCCAAATGTCTTGGAAGTGAATGAAAATATTAAGACCAGATTTACTGAATGATTCTTTGAACCAGTAAGTTGATTTAGTTGTGTTCATATGAGCAAAAGGTGTCAGAAGAAAATGCATGTATAATCTGGTTGTCATGGTATTTACAAATGTTTATTTTGAAATAAATCCCAGCTTACTGAATAAGGGTGTGTTGAAAGTGGTGCCCCAAGTGCCTCCCAGTGTCAGACATTGATGCAATTGCTGCTGTTGTTGCCAAAGCTGACAAAAAAGCGATACCTATTTCTCTCATATCCTATAAAGTGATACAATTTGCCCATCTGAAAATGCCATGTAGAATACACTTCTCATAGGAGTGCATTCAGTGACACTGTAGATGAACCAATATCTTTATGACATGTTTCTAGTCTTTTTAGTATTGGAAAGACAAATTTATAGCCTTTACACATTAGTCCTTGTTTTCAACAAATTATTTCCTAAAATCCAAACTTGTTAAGCTCTTTTTAATAAAGTAAAAACTTTTGCACTTCAAAAGCTATAAATATAATATGCCATCTTTCTGTTTTCAATATTATTTCCAAGTAAGAATGATAGAAAATAATCAATCATATACACACACGAGATAGGAAAATCTCACAACAGTGCACATTATGGATTTAATTAATCTCATCATTTGTGAATGTAGGTGAGATAACAGCATTTCTATAAACAATATTTCTTCCATCAAAATTGTGATTACATGGTGATAATTAATGATATAAACATGTACTGAAATTTTAATGTGCAAATACTGAAAGTTTAACAAGTAAATATAAACAAATCTTACAATGCTATTGTTGTTGTTGTTGTTGTAGGGTTTAACGCCATTTTTCAGCACAAGATAGGCTATACATGGCGGCCAGTATAAATGGTGGAAGAAGAATCTGGGAAAACCCCGGAAAGAACCACTGACCCATGAGAAGCTACTGGCAAGCTTTCTCACATACCCACAATGGCCGAATCCAAGACTCAAACCCACGCAGACGGAAGTGAGATGGCAATGGTCCATAACAGTGAGCACTTCAGACCACTTGGCCACTCAGGGCCTCCTCATAATGCAGTTAGTAGCTGTAGAAATACCACAAACAACTGTACAACCTAAATGACAGTGCATAAGAACGATGTGCATGACAGGTCTGCATACTGTAGCATGTTATTTCTCAAATCATACAATTAAGGATGAATGCAGAGAAATCTGTACCCACACACATCGTCACAAGTTCCTGAAAATACGGGCAAAAATATATAACAAATTCTTCATGTAAACTTGCTTGCAACATCAATGAAACGAGTTTTTTTTTTTTAATGCAAGCATTTATACTAAAGCAATGGATATGGAGTGTTTATTATCATTATAATGACTCAGAAATATAAACTTAATATTAACCAAGAAAATCTGTGCAGATTGATATCAAATCTGCTTGAAATCAAATACAAAATGTGAACTCAAAAGTGCCAAGGAAAAAAGCAATAATTGTATCTAATATTGATGGAAATTACTGGTTATTGATTTTGTTAATATATACCTTCATATAAAATTTAGCTGAAATCATATAATGCAGATGCTACAGCCTCAATAAGGAACACTTACACCTGCCCACACAGCTGTGTTTGCCTGCCACCAAAACAACCAACAGCCTAAATAAGAAATGTTGATACCTGCCCACACAGCTGTGTGCCCGCCTGCCATCAGACAAACAGCCAAGTTGTAATTTGGTAAAAATTTCTCTTTCTGAACCGGTACGGTGGCGTAACAAAACCAAGGTAATCCAACTTGAATAGGTGCTATCAACTTGTTATGTATTTTCTTGAATCGATACCATGAAAATGTATAACATACTGTATGAAGTGTGAGTCACTTTTCATTCCTTACTTCATATATTAATACAAAGATAAACAATATTTCATTTAAAAATTACTAAGTTAAAGTATTTATCTCACATTTTCTTTAATAAATACTTTAATATCTGCTACAAAATTGATCCACTTTCATAAAACATCTCAACTTTGAGTAAAATCTTGACTTAAATTTTGCATGCAGGTTATTGGTAAAATAAAACCCAGGTGACTTTCATTATAACTATATTGGTCTCCTTATAAAACTTTAAGCATATTACTGCATCTCATAATGCAGTATGGTCATGGAACATACCCAAGTATATGGTTCTCCCACCTAAAATTACAGTGCTCTTGCAATAATAGTCATAGCATGGGCACCTGCAGAAATATTTCTGGAGGCAGGGGCAAAGCCAAAATCAAGGGATATATATATCCCTTTGATTATGTACTGAAGACACGCATGGCTACTAGTGCTGCATCTAACAATGCAGTACAGTCCTGGAACATTCCTTCCCAAGAAAGATCACATTCATGGCTCCCTGAACAGTGTCACAGGAAGAGTACTGTGAATGGCACATTATATGCTTGCCCCATTTTTAACAATCTTGTACACATGTAATAGTGTGTATGGTTTACTCTGCAGAACAGTGACCAATGAAGTCTCAGTGACTTGGACCTTTGGACAAGGTAGGTGATCTTTAACAAAAATCATGTGTGGCTATCATTTTCTTATTAAACTTACCATAACTGTGATCAATGACTTTTAGACCCCAGAATCTAAAGGTTTCTTTATGACCATAAATACAAGCCAAGCACAAATTTTGGTCAAGGAACTTACTCAAGAATTAAAGTTAATCTGCAAAACCCAAAATGGTCCTGACATTAGACCATTTTGACTCCCAAATCAATAAGCCTCTACCAAGCCTTAAATGAAAGCCCTCCACAATCTTTGGTCAAAGTATATGTACTTGAACTAAAAATTTTCTTCTTTCAGTCACAGTAACCTTGACCTTTATCCCATTGCCCCAAACTCAATAGACTTCTTTCTTACTGAACATGAAGTCATGCATAGACTTTGGTGAAATGTATTGCTTTGTATCTTGACTATTATACCTTCTGACACCCAAATCAATATGCTTCTGTTTTACCTAAGATGCAAGCCATCTGTAATGTTTGACTGCAGTCTGTGATATTGCTACTGCATGGAAAGCCGTTTATTTGTTTCTGTCATCATGACTTTGACCTTTAGTCTTTTGACTCCAAAATCACTATACTTTTTCTTTACCCCCAGTGCAAGACATCTACAAAGTGTAGTCTAGATCTGAAATAATGTTACTGTGCAGAAATCATATTTCTTTTTTCAGTCACAGTGACTGTTACTGCTGACTTTTTGATCCAAATATTGATAGACTTCTTTATTTCATCTTAACTGTAATATCTGATGAAGGAAGGTGCTGTAGAACTTAAATTATTATATGGAAAGTGATAAGCTAATTGACAGATGGGCAAACACACAAATGGATTCGCAATGAGAGTAACAGTAAAATATACTCCCTACAAAATAGGGTCATATAGAGATGTCAATTCAAGTTTGAAACACACTTAACACTAAAATACATACCTTAAATCTGATTTAATAGAATAGAATGTTTACAATGTTTAAAGAAATTGCAACATGGTTTTCAGAGACCTTCCAGTATGCTTCTTTAAGCATGATAGAAATTGTCCATCACATCTCACATCAACTAAATTAGAAACCACGATTGTAGTTGAAATAAGGTAAAGCTTGCAAAACAAAGAAGACAATAAATGAGGTACTGTATAATGGCTAACTGAAATTATATAGTCTTTCAAATACAAGCAGTGTTAGGCTTCAGAAACAATTGTCAATCTGAGATAATTCCTATGAACACATGCACATGATCCTAAATACATGCATACTGTAACTGTTACATGTACAGTTTACACTTACATTCTTATTTGCTGTAAACGAGAATGCAGAAAGTAGAGACTAATAAATGAAAATATATACATATACTATATATTATGTAGTAAGAAAGAGTTTATTGTGCCAACTATCATTACGATGGTTACAAAACACTCTACAAGTAAATATTTCATCACGATGCTTAAGTTCTAATTTTCACTCTTGGTTCTTAGCATACCATACCACAAGAATGCAAAAGCATAAACAGACTCAACATCAGCCTTACCTAAAATTAATGTTTACAATGTTAATTATGTTAATATCAAATCACTATCAGATGTCAAACTTGAGTACAAGTTTAAGGGAAAATTACAATCCTGGGCACCGCAGATTGCTGTCTAAATCTGGCTAGACACCAAGTGTTGCATGTAAAAGTGATAGCATATCTGAAAATTTACCACATTCAGAATATAGGGCATCAGAAAGTATTGTCAAGCTTTCATGTCCAGCCTCCAATTAATTTTCTTTCCATTTCTAGGGCAAATATTATACTTGTGTACCTCTGCTAAAATACAGTTACATGTCAATTCTGCACATGAACTGAGTGTGTGTGTGTGTGTGTGTGTGTGCATGTCAGTGTGTGGAATGGGGATGGGGGGGGGGGATAAAGTGAGAAAATTAAACAGCAACAATATCCAAGAAACTGGAAGAGGCATGAATTATGACCATCTGCTTGGGTCTGCAAAGCTAGCTAAGAATCAAATGGCAAGTGGCTATGGATTTGAATCCTACTATGGTCAATACTGTACCTGCCATAAGTAAATTACATAAATTGTTTCATCTGACTTGTACATAAATGGACACCTGCTTCAGCTGGGAGTTGTTAACCTGTGATGGGCTGATGGTCATGAGGAATGTATGCCCTCTTCATCCCTTCATGCCAATCTTCATCCCTTCATGCCAATCTTCATCCCTTCATGCCAATCTTCATCCCTTCATGCCAATCTTCATCCCTTCATGCCATGGAGATCAGGACAAGCTCCTTCTTATGATACACTACATTTATTTTCAAATCCACATGTGGGCTAGGATATAAAATGAATATGATGTTACATTTTGCATGTCTTCAGAGACAATAAATGGAAGCAATCATTTTACCCTGGGATGTTTCCTATAATGAAGCTCCAATGGAGGCATTGGTCTTTTCAAATGAGTGCAGTATACATCAATACAGAAACTGAATTTGTATTTTAAGCATTTTTCCCTTTTTGTCTTTGTTTCATATCCTTTGGTTGGGAAGGTAACCTACACTACTTGGCACTCTATTACATTGATTTTGCTGATGTCCTGCAAAACCCTTTACATACAAAACCCTGTTAAACCTTTAAATCAAAATATAGAATACCTGAGAAGGGACAGTAATTTTTAAAGAAATAAAACTACCATAAAGCTACCTTAACTGATGTAACATCCAGTGTAGCAATAATACCTTAAATAATGTCCCCATTATGTGCATGTACATAAAGGATCAAGGTTAAAAAACCTCTAAAATTCACCATACCATTAAGCAAGTACACAAATTTTTAATCTCCTAAAATAACTCAACTCTCAATTACAGAAAATAATTTTTTGTGCTACCTTTTGAATCAGTCATTCTAGAAAGAAGAAATATGTTTACCTGTCTATATGCAATATAGACAAAATGAAGACCCTCTTACTCATTATCTTTCCTTACCACTGCTAGGTCACTACCCAATAACTGGATGTTTACAAGTTTAAGCTGAGTGATACAACAACGAGATTACTTTAATTTGCAGAGATGCATGGGAGTTGTCAACAGTAATCAGATTAAGTAACTATTCTTGGAAAAACATAATTTACACAAAATTCACCTTCTACATTGAATATATTCCCCAATCGCATTACTGTTAGGAGAGTAGTAAATCACTGAGTTGTCTGATATGAGAAATACATAGTAACTGTCTTTTGTGTAAAATCTTCCAGAAATTGATGCCTTTACTATAAAAGACTGATTTGTCACTGAATGTTGTGAAGTAGGGCAACATGTATGAATGCATTCATGTAGACCATAACATCTGGTTGTGGTTTTCCAAAGGAATTCCTGTCATAAGCTATTGTATGTTGAAGACCATGACATCTGGTTGGGGTTTTTCCAGAGGAATTCCTGTCATAAGCCATTTCTTGTTCTGGACCATAACATCTGGTTGGAGTTTTCCAGAGGAATTCCTGTCATAAGCCATTATTTGTTGTGAAACTGATGCTAATATAGTCTTATTTCAGTTCAGATCATAACTTGATGATAGAGCCAACCAGAAAAGGGGCACTGCTGGGCTAGTAGGAACGTCTGCAAAGAACAGGTGAAAAGTTGGCCAAACTGGAATCATATCTGCCACAGCATTGAGCAAAGAAAATGCAGGGATGGGTTAAGATCTGACTTCTCCCAATTCAGTAGCTCTCCAACAGCAAAATAAAATGGAAAGAAATATATTTCTGTCACTGACCAAAGTTAAACTTACCATGTGTGTTGGAAAGGTGCTGTCCAGATATGCTGCTGTCACTGTTGACAAAAATCTGCCTGAACAAAGTGATGACAAAATTGGTCTTTGTGAGCCAATGTTGAGTCTGAACGGGATCACACAAGAAATTGGTATATTGTTCCTTGGAAGTCCAACCAAAGGAACCTGCATGAATATCGTTGGATATGCATCAATTAGATTTCCATTTTGAACCTTGCTGCAGCTATGTAATGATTGGCCTAAGCTTTTCAGTGGCTTTTGCACAATCAAACCAGAGGGAGCTCGGTATGTGAACTCTTTCCACTAGGAACCTTAAGGAGTACAGAACATATCTCCTGCAAAATAACTACCTTCCCTTGATTGGATGGAATCATGTCTGTCACTGAAGGGCCTAACAAATGGGAAAAAGAATAAATGAAAAAATTTTGATCACCATACTGTTTTCCAGAAAAGGGTCTAAGCCTGGTGAAAATGAAAGACCCTGGCATCTACTGCATGGTTAAGTCACTGGGAGGCTTGAGAAAGCAGAGATCTTGCTTCCTATCCTCTTTACTAAACTGCCTCTGAAACTGAGTGACCTGTTGCTACCAGAAATTAGACAAAAACTGCTGATATTGGCTGGTGTTTGGTGTTTTTTTTATATACTGATAATTGTCGCTCTGTTGTGTTTGGGATGCTGTCTAAACACTGGAAAAGGGGGGCAAGAAAGATAGAGAGGTAGCTCTTGTTCTGTTTGCTTCCATGCATCCTCAGATCCACCTCCAAACAGCAATGGCACACCATGGGCACTGATCACTGGGACAAGGAATGATACACCTTCAATGATGACAAGCAGAGAAAGAAGCTCTGTCTCACCTGACCCAAATTCATCAAAGCTGCCAGGGAAATTAGACATACCATGGTTAGGGCCTTCAGATTTAAAGCTGGAGTGTGAGCTGCCAAAGTAGGCAAGGGGTTTTGGGGAATGCATACAACAAGAGTTTTTTTAAGTAGCCAGGTGTAAAATATAAAAGTAGCGGCGTAAATCACCCGGCTCCTGGCTGATAAGAATACCCTGATCGAGCATAGCCTTGCAAATTAATATGAGCCATAGACTCTTATGCCCAATCCATAGCTGCCAACCACCAAGTACAAAAATACTGATTGCTTATGACAAAAATACTGATTTTCAGGACCAAAAACTGATTTTTAAAATTTTAATGCATATGTAACTACTTACAACATACACAACCATCAGTAAGGTAGGACAGTGCCTTACATAATTATTTAATGTCAAAGATACATGTGTTGCACACTTGCACCTTCTGGACGGGCACCCTGTTCCATTCGGCTGCTCATTCAGAAGGTGCAAGAGTGCAACACACTCAGACACAGGCTGTTTATACGAGCCTTTTCCACACCTTGTTTATTTTTTTTCAATTATTATCGATTCCAATGTACCAACTGTCACTGATAATCTCAATTCTGTGTGATTTTCTTACTGAACTGTTTTCATTCTAGCATATGAGTAATCCTTTGCGATTTTACCATCTGGAAAACGCGTGCAAAATAAATCGCCAGCAACACTAGTAACTGAAAGAGGAAGGTTCATTTCTAAAAGAAATTCAATAAACCGAATTTCGATCGAATTACATCAAGGTTCTCTCTGGTATTTATATACATCCAAGTTCAGGCTGAGTTGTGTATGATGAAGCAGCAAGCTGATGTTTATTAGCTTTTTCGTGCTCTTGTATTTCATGTGCGCCTCCATGCCCAATAGCGAAATCACATTACACAATTTCCAAAATGTAAAGTCTTCTCCTTTACTAGATGATTTCACAAATCTAAACAAGACGGCACAATTGTCCTTTCAGTTCTGTTTTCTTGTCTTTTCTGGTGAAAATTCTGAATATTCTGCTTTCCTATTCAACATGATTAGAAGTTGAATATTACAAATATGAGACACAGTGGTAGCAGTAACTGTTTGCGAAATCCAATATGGCGGATAAAGACAGGTATGGTAGCTTCGATTTCGAATGAACCAATCATATTGTAGAACTGTATTCCTATATACATGCGAGAAATTTCAATCAGAATGGAACCGAGTGCCCGTTCTAAACTGAAAATTGGAAGGAAATTTTTTATTATTTTTTTGTTTATTAAAAAATGTATTTTTTGCAAAAAAATGTACACCCGTATTCAGGTCCAAAATACGGGACAAATACGGAAAAAACGGGACAGTTGGCAGCTATGCCAATCAATGTATGATTTTTCAGCAAGGAGAAATAGTGCCAGCAATGCCAGATTAAACACAGAAACTGCCACTATATTCCACACTAACTAGGAGGTTTTGTGGAAAACATTTAGATCCACCATATAAAACTCTGAGTTTGACACCTTCACTGCTGCACTGTATTTTATCCATACTCAGCAAGTCAGTACTGTATGTGTTAAGTGCATGTGGTATCAGTGAGATAAAGATGAAACTGGTAACTGGCTTTCAGAAAAAAAAGCTTTTATGTTCCCTACGACCCAGATCTTGTCCAAAACACTGAGATTCTTTAAATCTGTACTGACTGTGGCTTTTGTTAGAAGGATAAATGTTTGTGATCATCTTCAACATCTACCTAAGTCTATACCTTATAGGCTTGGCTTACAGTTGGCAGAGATGGGTAATATGAGGGTGGCACAAAAAAAACCTGTTAATCTCTTTATTGACCTTGCTGAAGCTGAACTCTGTATGCTCCATGGTATGGTCGGTGTAAACTAATTGAACAAGATTGTCTCTGCTCCCATTGTGGTGGTTATCCTCATCAGAGATTGCTTCCATGTCCACAAAGATCTTACCCAGTGGCACTGATGAGGCAAAGCCACTGTCATCTTGTACAGCACAGTATCTACCCACAGGAGATTATGTGAATAAATAACCAACCAGCTGAAGTGGCAGTCAGGAATTGGATAAGGCTGACTGGGCAGCTGGACTGGCTGATCAATAGCCAGATAGTGGCATACGGTATTGAAGAAAGAAAACGCAAGCCACTTTTACTGGAAAAATAACCTATGTGCCAAGACCTTCAATCTCGATGGCCATACTAGGACATGCAGGAGGACTCACACCCACTGAGCTGCCATAGAATGGGAAGACACTTTTGTTAAATCCAAGACACTACTGAGGTTATGTTATGGATTGATGGACAGGAATTTTCCACAGACCAGCAAATGCACTATGTCACTTCCTGTACAAGTCACCATATTCAAGACTTGAGCAGTGTCCGGGAAAGGTGTACAGTCAGTATCTCCAAAATGCTCTGTTCTTCCAATTCAAGATGGACAGATGTAACAGTCACAGAGTGCATTATGTGCCAAACTGGAGGTGGGGGGCATCATGGCATTGCCCTGGGGGTGGGGGCCATCGTGGCATTCCCCACTATGCTGGCTATTCACATTTTAGGACAATGGCACTTAATGTAATTTTCCATTTATCTTGACTTCACGTGTTCCTTTTTGACTTTCTACTTTCTAAATTCTTGTGCAGAAATGTGGACCATACACTCTCGGACCACTCTGTATATACACTGCATTATCACATGTATCCTTTTTAGCTTTAAAACTCTTGCATTTCACATAGCTTGTTGTCACTGTTTAACTGAAATGACAAAAACAATGGAAAATAACATCAGTGTTCATAGAGAATAATAACAGTACTCATCACTAAAGCGACACTGCAGGCAGTGTGTGCCACTCAACAATGAACAACAGGCACCAATGATACCATGTTATAGCACAAAGTCAGAAAAAACAAATTCTACAAACAGTGAAAAATTCCCACAAATATTGACCATAACTATGCAAACATGTGGCAAACATATTTACTCATAATACCATACTGACTTTCAAGATGGATGGGTAGAAATAATGTTAACTATCCTGGATATCAACAGGCTATATGGGATGATGCTGACTGTACTGCAATGAGGTAAGAGTTTAAGAGTTGGGTTAAGAGTTTCTTCCTTTTGTCTATAGGGTTTATAGATGTTCTTTTGTCCTCCTTCAAAGGCTGGATTCAAGAGGCTGGTCGGTTTGGTTTTGTGGATTTAATGCCATTTTTCAGCACATGATAGGTTATATATGACAATTAGTATATTTGGTGGAGAAATCTGGGAAAACTATGAGAAGAACCACCAATCCACAGGAAGCTACTGGCAAGCTTTCTCACAAACCCAAGTTGGCCAAACCAAAACTTGCAAGTTGGTAAGCACTTAAGACCACTTGGCAATCAGATGCCATTGGATTCATGAGGAAGCAGAGTTTATGTTCAAATGTTAAGCTGACAGGGGATGTATTCAACTGATAATATAAAGCTGATTATATTAGTGACCTAAAAATATGATAGTGTGAAAGGTTGTTTGTTTATGTCCAAATGTTAAGCTGACAGGGGGATGTATTCAACTGATAATATAAAGCTGATGATGTTACTGACCTAAAAATATAATAGTGTGAAAGGTTGTTTTCATAACTTATTTGGTAACTCGTAAAACACTAGTTGTGATTAATTATCTCTAAAGAGTTAGCCCCCTTTATCTATGTAGTGGGCTCCTATCTGGTGGTGCATTCTTCTTCCATATTATATTTGCTCTGAATAAACACTGCAAAATGTTAGAAATACTATTCGACAAAGTTAAGTGGTAACAAGACACAAAGCATGCAAAGAAGTAGTTCTAAGAAAATCATGACATTCTAGGCTGAATTTCAACTTCTTCCCTCATATAAGGATGCTGGAATCAAGACACTGCTACTTGTAATGGATATTTTCATGCAAGTTTTAACCACCATAAAAAAGGATATTTGTTTATCTAGGCATGTGCAAGAATAGAATTGAATACAGTATGAATATCAAAGAATAACCTGTAATTTGTTCACGAAGAAGCTACACTGACTGCTAGCCAGATGTTATCTAATCTGACTTGCTCCACTGTATCTCACGAGAGGAATACAATCAAACATCTCAGTTCAGGCTGGCAACAAAACTTCATGCTAAAAGATGCCATCCAACACTCACAACTGTTCCATTTTTTCTTTTGTTTTCTCTGCTTTAATATGAATATACAATTTTTAAAACAAAAATAGTTCATATTTAAATAAATGCCTTCAACAGTCGATTCTCTTAAACATGAAAGGAAGCAAGGTGTAGGGATACGTTTGTTGGTGTCTGTGTCAAAGTGGGAACAACTCTGTTGGTGTCTGTGTCAAAGTATGGAAAACTTTTGGAGTCCGTGTCAATGTATGGACAACTCTGTTAGTGTCTGTGTCAATGTGGGGTTACTCGGTTGGTGTCTGCGTCAACATGGGTTAACTTGGTTGGTGTATGTGTCAATATGGGGTTAACTCAGTTGGTGTCTGTGCCGATGTTGGGTTAACTCTGCTGGTGTCTGTGTCAATGTGGGGTTAACTCGGTGTATGTGTCAATGTTGGATTAACTGTTGGTGTCTCTGTCAAACCAGAGATAAGTAATATTTTTTACATGAAAGTGTCACAAGGCTCACAAAGGCATATTCTGCATTCACTTTTTATATAAAAAAGTTTTGCAAGTGCAGTCCCAGCCTCTACTTTTGCAGGGATGACATTATATTTAAAGGAAGACAAAGAACCCCAAACAAAACCAAAGGTTGAAAAGTTGAAAAGTGTTTTTCTACTTAGGGAAGCTTTTGGATTTTCTCACAGGGTGTGTTCTCAAAACAGTTTGGTATATTGTAATTATATTACACAATCTTCAATAACAGAAAAATTTCACAAATGCAAATGTCCAGCACACACAGAAGAGAAGGTGTATGAAATGATTGACTCCTGCATACAGACCTGCTGCATTCATCATATAATTTGTCAGGCACTAATATGATCAATGCATTTTATTTTTGCAGCTGATAATAATACTTCAGCCTGAAGTACTCTCCAGGATTGCACAGACAATAGCAGCGCTGACAAAACTGAAGCCCATCTGGAATGACAAGAACATCGCACTCAGTTCAAGGTCAGACTGATGCACTCACTGGCTATCTCCATATTTCTCTACACCTGTGAATCATGGACCATAACAGATGACTTAGAGAAAAGGATACAAGCCACAGAGATGAGATGCTTCCTAAAGATCCTCGGCGTCTCATACAAAGATTGTGTCACCAATGAAGAAATACGGCAAATGATCAGACAAGCCATTGGGCCTCACGAAAACCTCCTGAACACAGTGAAAAAACGTAAACTGCAGTGGTATGGGCATGTCTCACGATCATCAAGACTTGCCAAGACAATCCTGCAAGGCACTGTACAAGGAAGAAGAAAGAGAGGCAGGCAGAGAAAGAGGCAGGAAGACAACATTCGAGAGTGGACAGGCTTGACATTGAGTGACTCAATAAGAAAGATAGAAAATCGAAAGGAATGGAGGAAGCTGATTGTTCAGTCTTGTGTGGTGCCCCAACGGTCTACCAGACTATGGGACTGATGATGATGATGATAATAATAAACCTGGATTTGGTCATATTTTGAGAAAATTGCAAGTAATGTAAATGTTTGTAGACACCATATATTCCATCAAATTTGCATCATGAATGGTTCAGATCAAGTTTTGGAAGAAGAACTTGCTGAGAGTGGATAAACCAACATACAAGTGGACAGACATATCAAGATTGATAACTTTTTCTGTTATATTGGAATACAGATTTACAATTCTTTGCTTTATAAACAGATCACAAAATAGTGATTATGTACAAAAAAGGTTCAAGTGGATCAGTTGTGTGTGTTCAGTTATGGCTGAAAGATTAATCATTTACTATACCAGTCTGTGAAAGAAAAGGGTTTCCTGGGGGTCCCAGTCTATTGGAAAAAAATGCATCTGTCAGAAGGAACAAAAACATTGTAAATAAGGAGTACAAAAAAGAAAAATAATCATTCAACTGCAAATCAAACTGAAACAAGAGATGTTTCACTTTGCTGAATGGGGTATAAATCTGGAAAAACTCTAGATCATAATTCTGTAACAATATACTGTAAGCATGCACATCTGCAAGATCCAAAGATGCAAAAGAAAAACTTTTTAAAGAGGTTTAACTGTAATGTTTTCAGTGCATGCCTGAAGAATTTGTTTCACTTGCGGTTTCACATAAGTAGCTCTACACACAGTTACTACAGTAAAATTCTCTATGACCAGAATCCTGGCTAATGTCAGAGCCAAATAAACATTTCCTACCCTTTTTATTTATGCACAAACAAACATCCACTCCACCCCAACATTTTTCAAACTATCTGTACATCCTGAATACAATTTATCATTTCTGGTCTTTCTATGTGTTTCAATTAGACACAGTTACGCATATTGAATCCTCACATATTAAACTGGCAAAACTGTATACTTATATTATCAAATGTTTTTTTTATAACTGATGGCAATCTGAAAGGGACCTTAATTTCCAACATCAAATTATATGCACTAACAACTCATAATATAAACCATTAAGTCATCTAAAAAGTGTGGTCCAGGTCAAAGATGTATAACTAATGTTAGCTTACAGAAATCATTTCTCTTCTTTCAGTCACAAAGATCTTGGCCTTTTACCTTTCATCCCAAAACTGATAGGCTTCTTCCTTATCCGAAGTGCTAGCAATTCACAAAGTTTGGTCTAAGTATGTGATACAGAATTAATGTTATTCTACAGAAACCATTTTTATTCTATCAGTCATAGTGACCTTGAACTTTGACCTACTGATCCCAAACAGTTCTTCCCTATCCCAATACAAGCCTTCCACAAAGTTTGATAACTGTTAATGGTGGGGAACACAAGTTGTTGTGGAAACCATTTTCCTTCTCTCCATCAGTGATCTTGCCCTTTTACCTTTTCACCCCCAAATCAACAGGTTTCTTCCTTATTCCCAAGTACAGGCCATAGATAAGATTTGGTAACTGTATCCTTACCCCCAAGTACAGGCCATAGACAAGATTTGGTAACTGTACATCGTGGACAACTAGCTATTGTTCAGAAACCATCTTTCTTCTTTCAGTTGTGATGACCTTGAACTTTGACATCTAAATTTATAAGGTTATTCATTATCCCAAGTGCACGCCCAGTTGCAAATTCAGAAATATAATTTAAGAGGGGCATACACAAGCTGGTATGATAATCTGTCAGATGGAACATATGGTAAAGTCTATGGTGTCAAAGTCCCTGGAAGCTCCTATATTTTAAGCATTTCCAGGTTATATATTTAACTAACTGTAAAGAAAACTTCCTCTAGGAAACATTCTGGTTCTTTCACATTCAATTTTAGAGAAGACATGCCGTAGCCACCACCTGACCTGCCTCTGAAGCCATCCACAAAGTCTGATAACTGTTGATGGTAGAAAATTTGAGTTAATGTCCAGAACCAATTTTCTACTTTCAGTCACAGTGACCCTGAGTCTAGAAACCCATAATAGATAGAGTTCTTCTTTAGCTCAAGTGCAAGCCATCCAGAAAATCGGGTAACTGTAGATGGTGGTCAACTCATGTTACTGAGTGGAATCCAAACAGGTAACAGGGAGATGGACAACATCAACATAATATGCTCTGCCTATTACAGCAGGTGTATAAGAAGCAGTTGCAATAGGTCTATTAACTATTATGAATTATTTTTCAAGCTCTGTCCAGGTATGTTTATCACCTGTCTTTGTTGAAAATATTGTTATTGATTAATTGGCAGAACAATGTTTATGAAAAATATTGTTTGTTACAAATACCACAAAATATCTAACAACTTGTCCCCATATTTGTGGAGTGCTACTGAGTTTTCCATCAAAAAGAGACCATATAAGATGTTGGCAGTAATTACCTGGAATATTTTATACTTTTTATTATCCATATTAATTTGTACAGTCTCAAATTTATGAAAGGGTTTTAAAAGAAAAACTCTAAAAAACATCAAATCGATCAATTCTGAAGAGTAAAATGCTTATTTCAAGTCAAGAAAGTCTTGCTGGATATCAAGTAATAGAAGCCTAAGGTGATTCACTTAACAATATCATAAATTCTAAATGATTTGTTTAGACATGACTGATGTTTAACCTGAAATCATTTCTCATGAATACATCTAATGAAAACAGCATTCCATATAAAGGATTATTTAGCTATGGTGACACCTGAGCAGCTTAGAGGTCTCGGACAGAGATTGAAAAAATTTATCCTGCCAAAATTTATTATCCACTAAAACATAAGTTGACGTTGCTAAAATCGTTATCATTATTTTAAATATCTGAAATAAAACTGCATTATAAATATTCCGATTCTGTTCAATGTCGATAGTAGAATTTGCTTGACAAGGACTAAAGCTGTTGTATTAAGTAAGTGTTTCTTTTGTTCCTGGGTCCATGCAGTTATTGGTACCGGTACATAAACAAATAAATTCAATGGCTCATCCAGTCTGATTAAAATCAGATCTCCACTGTCCTCTGTGAGGATCTGACAGCAACTGCTTAGGGATCATATTCTGGTGATGCATGTTATGATCACTAAGTTTATCAGCCAATCAGATGAAGTATTATATCTTCACATTTAGGAGACTAAGCAGTATGGGTGAGAAGCATCAAGGTGTACAGAACAATTTGATTCACTTTCAGATTCGTGAAAGCTGCATATCCATTGGCTAATTCAAAGGTCACCAGAACATGACCCTAAGCAGTCACTGTCAGATCTTCATGCAGGACAGTGGAGATCTGATTTGAATGAGATTGTATGATCATCAAATACTGTCACTGATAAGTTGTATAAAGGCCTGAAGAGAGTGCAACCTATCCACTCCATTTTGACAACAGCATGAAACATTCACACAATGTACACTGCAATTGCAAACATGCATAAGTCAGTCTCATAACAAATAGATTGATGTGCTATTTTATGGCACACCAACACAAGTGGTGCCTAAGCAAATCAAGCATAGTGCCTTGCCCAAGAAAACACCATGGTAGACAACTCAAGCTGATCTGACCCAGGCATTTTTAGTTACAAGCTAGTTTTTAAGCCATCTGACTCCATTAGTCACCCCTAATGACACGCCAAGAGTGCCATGGGCCTATCCTACATCCCATAACCAATAGGAAGTCTCACAATAGGAAAGATGGGGAGAACTTTTATCCCAGCCAGCAGCTCCAGTAAAATTAGCAGCACTTTACTATCATTTCTTTTGAATGAATAATGTCCATTATATGTCCATGAGTATGGCAATCCTCCAAATAGTTTATTAAGAGTAGTGATAACAAACTTGTGCCAACAAGCAGACAGACAATGGAAAACAAACAACCTGGCCAACCAAAATGCCCCTCTGGTCTATGACCAGTAGAACCCAAAAGGTGAAAATCAAATAACCCAGGTTTTCATGATGTTAACTCTCATACCAAATTTGCTTCATTCCATTAAAATCTTCAATTTTGTTTTTAGCAGAGATAAAATTTATGATGTACCGATATACCTAAGGCAAAGACAGGTCATACCCTATGCCCTGTTTTATAAAGTACACTCATGTCATACAAAATGTACAGTTCAAATCTTTCTGAACTGCATATTTACATATCTATACATCAGAAATGAGTGAAGCTTATTTAAATCACCATAATGGTTGAGAGGCAAATTTAATGAGAAAGCTTCAGTGTATGGATGGATGGATGGATGGATGGATGGATGGGTGGCACCAAATGATGATGTCCAGACTGCAAGCACATGGAGCATGAACAAAGTCCCTCAACAGGACTGATTCTCTTTTGGAACAAACTAGACCTTGAGATAAAATGTGTGTACAATATTTCCTGGCGATCTTGCAAGAATTAAGATGAAGATAAGAAAAACTGCACTAATGGAGAAATGAAGTACAACAGACAACAGGCCACCCCATCAGTGCTTGTAGTCTATGAACAGTTGAGCTAACAACAGTAATAAACATGACTGCAAGCAATAAGAGGTACAAATAAGCACATTTGTAAAACCTACCAGTTGTGGGGTTAGCAGAAGCAGATGAGCTGTTCCAATTAATGCCACTACTCCCACCACCAGCAGTACTGCCACTACTACTTGAGCCACTCCAATTAACACTTGTCATCCCCTCACTAGCTGTTTTACCTTGGCTGCTCCAACTAATACTGCTACCCCCTGTAGTGCCACTGCTTCCTCCCCAGTTGATTGCAGTGCCTGGAGTTGTACTGCTGCCAGTTCCCTTCCAGTCCAAATTGCCTGTAGTAGAATGGGAAGTGCTGCTGGTGCTGCTAAAAACATCCTCAAGACTTGAGAGAGCTGCATACTTATCTCCACTCTGAGATGAGGGGAAAGTTGAGCTGGCACTGCTAAATGGTCCATTTGCAGAAACTGATGTAGTGGAACCTGGTGCCATTGGCTGAAGGGGATCTGTAACAATAAGTATCTTCACCACCAAAAAAGGAATCATATTTATCATTTTTATTATGTATAATGGTTCTGAAATCAAGTTTTAGATCACATGGATTCACCTGGGCAAAAATAGGTCACAGTAGCCTGCTTTTCCATGGATATCAATATTTGTCCTCAAAAATGAATGAAAGTTTCTTGACTGCAAGCAAAAGCACTAAATGGAGATAGACATAAAACATGATAATCAATTATTAAAAAGGTTACTGTGACAAACTTTTGCAACTGGTAAATAGCATTCCTCAGGACTGAATCATGTATCAAATTTTCAAATAGATTTACATCAATTTTGGAGAAACTGACAAATTGAACACCATTACCAATGATGCTTTCAGGCAGAACAATTATATTGATAACAACATCAAAATGCTTTGTATTACATATACCTCCCTTCATCAGCTTCCACCACCACTGGCCCAGGAGGCAATAACACCAAATTTATTATATGCATGGTGCATCTCTCTGCTGCCCCAACCATTGATCCAACAGGCAACAACACCAAATTTATTACATGTATAGTGCAGCTCTTTCCTATAACCACACATATAATGTTTGGCACATTTCTTATTTTTTTAATATATCAATTTAACTGAAACTGGTCATCAAAGTATGTATGTAGTAGTGCTTATGGCACATCACCAAAAAAGTGTCTATATAATGCCAATTAAGGTCAAGTTCCACAAATGGAAAATGAATTGCACAAAATTTTTTGAAGTTAAACCTTCCAAAAAATGTAAAATTTAATACAACAGGGCCAATTGCCAATAGATATGTAAATATTTTTTTCTTGTAGTTGTCACCATCAATTGAAAATATCAATATGGTCATGTAGGCACCTTTATTTTTCTAAAACAATCTGTTCTTCTAATAATGAACACTTCTGTCGAGTTTTACCAAATTCTTTTCATTCCCAATAACTGAATCATCGGCATCTAAATAGTCATCACCAAACTTCCACCTGAAAATTATCAACCACACAAAGGCAGCTGGGTACTTAACATGAACAAAAAAGAAGATTTTGTAACTAATCATTACCTTTGCAGGGTAATACATATTTTATCCAAAGTGACATCCAATCTGGTTTATACTGAATCCGATCTTTTGGTCTGCCTCATCTAAAAATGTCCACATACTTTAACACTGATTTTGTCACAACTGTATGACTTTTACAGTACCCATTTAAAGGTTTGGATTATAAAATCAAATTCTTACAAATGACACATATAACCTGAAAAAGTCAGTACAACTATGCCTACATGACCTGTATGACTTAAAAATTACTCATGAAAAGGTATGAGCTACCAAATTCTTACAAATGACACATATAGCCCCAAAAAGTCTGTACAACATGCCTACATGACCTCAATGACTTGTACATTACTCATCAAAAGTTATGGGCTATCAAATTCTTAAGAAAGACACCTACAGCCCCAAAAGCCGGTACAACATGCTTACATGACCTGTATGACTTGTACTTTACTCACTGAAAGGTATGGGTTACCAAATTCTTAAGAATGACACATATAGCCCCAAAAAGTCAGTACAATACCTACATGACCTGTATGACTTGTATTTTACCCATTTAAACTTACGGATTAACAAATTCTTACAAATGACACATACAGCTCCCAAAAAGTCAGTACAACATGCCTACATGACCTCAATGACTTGTACTTTACCAATTTAAATACAGCATCCTACACTAATATCAAAGTTAAAAGTCAAATAGTTGATATTTATCATGACTTTTATTGACTCTGCATTTCATGTACCACACACAGTGCATCACAAAAATAACTGAATCAAAGGAAGTCTTGATTCTGTTTGAATTTCACATTAATTCTGACACAAATTTATCAAATTTGTCGCAGAATAAAATGATATGTGCTTATCATTGTTAAAGTAAAGTAAACAATTTAGTACATAATGTGATTTTTGAAGAAATCTTCAAGTTCATTGTCTCTCCTAGTATTTAACACTTCCTTCTAGTCACAAGGCAAATTTATTTTTTATACCAATGTCAACATCAGTGTTGCTTTCTTTAACAAAAATATAAGACATGATGTGTAGTTTATAGCAAAAGGTTAATCAATGATGACTGTTTGAAAAGCAAAAGGTTAATCAATGATGACTGTTTGAACAGCAAAAGGCTAATCAATGATGACTGGTTTGAACAGCAAAAGGTTAATCAATGATGACTGGTCTGAACAGCAAAAGGCTAATCAATGATGACTGGTCTGAACTAGTTTGAACAGCAAAAGGTTAATCAATGATGACTGGTCTGAACAGCAAAAGGCTAATCAATGATGACTGGTTTGAACAGCAAAAGGCTAATCAATGATGACTAGTTTGAACAGCAAAAGGTTAATCAATGATGACTGGTCTGAACAGCAAAAGGCTAATCAATGATGACTGGTTTGAACAGCAAAACGGCTAATCAATGATGACTAGTTTGAACAGCAAAAGGTTAATCAATGATGACTGGTCTGAACAGCAAAAGGCTAATCAATGATGACTGGTCTGAACTAGTTTGAACAGCAAAAGGTTAATCAATGATGACTGGTCTGAACAGCAAAAGGCTAATCAATGATGACTGGTTTGAACAGCAAAAGGCTAATCAATGATGACTAGTTTGAACAGCAAAAGGCTAATCAATGATGACTGGTCTGAACAGCAAAAGGTTAATCAATGATGACTGGTCTGAACAGTAAAAGGCTAATCAATGATGACTAGTTTGAACAACAAAAGGTTAATCAATGATGACTGGTCTGAACAGCAAAAGGCTAATCAATGATGACTGGTTTGAACAGCAAAAGGCTATTCAATGATGACTAGTTTGAACAGCAAAAGGCTAATCAATGATGATTGGTCTGAACAGTAAAAGGTTAATCAATGATGACTGGTTTGAACAGCAAAAATTTAATCAATGATTGATCTGAACAGCAAAAGGTTAATCAATGATGACTAGTTTGAACTGCAAAAGGTTAATTAATGATGACTGGTCTGAACAGCAAAAGGCTAATCAATGATGGCTGTTTGAACAGCAAAAGGTTAATCCATGAGGACTGGTTTGAACAGCAAAAGGCTAATCGATGACTGGTTTGAACAGAAAAAGGCTAATCAATGATGACTGGTTTGGTCTGAATAGCAAGAGGCTAATACACAATGACTGGTTTGATAAGCAAGCTACCTGGAAAATTCCAATCCAACAGCTGATGATATTCATTTTATATACCACACGTACATAAGCCTGACATATGTTAAGCGCACTCTAAATGGTTTTCATGTAGAAAAAAAATTAGGCAAGTTCTGCCAACTACATCCCCAATATGCACAGTAAGGAAACAGAAATAGATCAAGCCCATAGACCAGTGTACTATTCTTACCGTACAAACCTTATACCTCCCTACCCAACAATCCAAGCATCCCTAAAATTTTGTCTTAATATTTATAGTGATCACAAAATTAGTCCTGATGGCCACAAAGAAAACTGCTGAAATCTGCCAACTAAGAGTAAAACTGCCATCCCTACAGAAATCTGCAACATACCTCTGACCCAATTAAAGGGATGCAATTGGTGGGAGCAAAGGATAACACCTTTCCTGCACATGGTTACTGTAATTACAGACATAATAACTACAAGATATTGTAAATTTCCATCATGAGGTTTAGGGGATCTGGTGGTAATAAGTAAGAAGATGCATGAGAAAATGTCATAATGAAGTGCGGAGACAATAGCAAAGTCCTTGACAAAGTGACACCCATGTCTCATCCACGCTCAGTAGGCAAGACAAAAACCCTTTCTAGGATTATTATTGTGAAATTCAAACCAGTTTGTCAAAATTCACACTAAAAAATCATCAAAATGCAGTAAAATCGTGTATCATATCTTCAAGCTCTAATTTGTTTCCTTTGTTAAATCCTCCCTTTATTCAGAAAATAATCCCTTTTCCTCCAGATGGAGGAGGGAATTTCTCTCCAAAATTATCAGCTCTAGAACATATAAGTAGGTCGTGTTTTTTTTTTTTATAGTTTTAACCCATCTTTAAAAGTCCATATAAATAACCTCTTGCCACAAGAAGTCCACAAGAAGCATTGAACTATTCTGATAATGATTTTAAAGAAAACTGATGCGCTGTAAGAAACAAAAACCTTTAATATACCTTCACTTTTTTCATTACAGCATTAAATAATTCTTTTTTGCTAGTTACAAAATAAAGTCGATTCAAGGATACATCATACTCCGCAAGATGTTTATCATGCATTTAATTATCAACTTACACAGAAATTTTATGTCATATTTACTAAACTACATTTACCAGCAGTGAAAAATAAAATAAAGTCAATTAATGTTACATTCAGAAAAATGAATTCAATTGAGAAGTGTTAGGGAAAATATTTACATGTGACCAATAAATATGTTTTGTATACATTCATTAACAAGAGACCTAAGAGGACCAGATATCATTCACCTGGCTTATATAACAGTTGACTATTTCGCTAATCAGATTTATGTGGTACTGTAAGAACACTTTTTATATCACTGTACCTATATTACTACATTCTGATAAAATTTGTTTCTAAAGATAAAGGTGTAATTAATATGCTGAGTCTCTTTCTTATAATCAAGGTCATCCAAGGCTTGATGATAATAACAATAACAGTATATGGCTTGATGATAATAACAATAACAGTATATGGCTTGATGATAATAACAATAACAGTATATGGCTTCACGAGTGGTAACAAGGTCTGCACATCACACACAAGATCACATCATTAATATATGTCAATCTAGCTCATTTTAAATTGCCCAAGGTCTTCACGACATAAGCTCGTGTTCCAATTTTGGTAAAAAATGGATCAAAATCCACGCTATTAATGAGTGCAGTGAATCACATGCATGAACACCTCATAAATATGGATGGATTTCACTCATTACTGACACAGTCCAAGATTTTGGTTATATAAGCAAAATATGTAAGGTCAAAAACTGAATCACAAATATGGTTTCCAGAGTGGTAGGAAGTTCAGCCAATCAGATCCAAAAGTACATCTTTAATATGTTGTGGATCTTGCTCATTACTGAACCCATCCAAGATCTTGATGATACAAAGTTGATATTTCAAGTGCAATAAAAAAACAGAACCAGAAAACATTGCTTTTATTAATATGCACATATCTTACTCATGATCAAAATTGTTAAAGAGCTTGAAAATATAAGCATACATTCCAAGTTTGATCAAAATTATCTAAAATAATTATCACATACTTAGCCAAGCGATTCTAGATCACCTCATTATTATGCGTGGATCTTGCTCATTTTTGAATTAATTTCAGATCTTTATCATAAAAGCATATTTTCCAAGTTTTACCAAAATCAGATCAGAAATAACTGCAGAGTGCTAAAATGATCTAATATTAGTGAGCTATTTCAATATTACCATCTACCTACAGGGAGCAGCTATTACAAAACTTTTAAGATGGCCACCATGGCAGTCATTTTGGCTAACAGATCAACACCATTTTTATACAGATATTTCTAGAAATCATAAGAAGTCTTCTAGTAAAAATCTCATGTCAATAAGACTCTCTGTTTGGGTGTAGTAACAGTAACAAGGTTTTCAAGATGGCTGCCATGGCAACTGTACTGGATATCAGATTGGCACCATTTTCATTTCAGAGCATCTAGACCTTGGGATGAATATGTGTGTGAAGTTTGATGTCACACCACACTTTACAGACAGACAACATACGACCAATAACAGGGCATTCCATAAGGTCCATGACCAATAGGTGATACATATGCCTCATTAGGTGCTAAGACAGGAATAATAAAACTGATGCAGGAGAGAATAAAAATGTAATAAAGATTGAAAAATATATACTGGATGAAGTGAAGCCTGGGGCAGCTGATACAGGAGCAGCTGACTGCTTGCTGAACTGAGTTCCAAAACTGCCAAAGTCTGCAAAACCACCTGGAAAATAATCAGGTAAAGGTATTAGCTATTAAAACTTCTAACATTCGTCCTCTCACACTCACTATTTCCAACATAGGTATTCGCAAACAATGGCAAAGTGCATAAGACAAGAGGTTCAAGTGGGTCTGACATCACTCATCTGACTTATGTAACATGACAGTTGACCAATACTCAAAGCAGACTTATGCTGAATACAACCAATATGAACTATCTCCAAAACTTTATATCATGCTGAGATTATATTTTGCATTCAATTTCTATAAACTTTATAAAAAGGTCAATATCATCAAGATTGGATGATTTCAGTCATGAGCAAATTACAATGCATATCAAACATGCCTTTATCTTTAAAAATAATGTTTTAGCAGGATGAAGTAAAATAAGTTAAATAAGTAAAATCAACATGATATAAAGTTTGGGAGATTGTCTGTATAGGTCATGTTCTTACAATCCGACAAGAGTGATCAAAATGCAAGATCAGCTCATAAACATGAATCAGTCCAACATATAATAAGACCTAGTCAACATCTTGACAGTAGTATTATTTACCAAGTAGGATGAAAATCAGGTGCAAAATAGTCCATCAAGTGCTAAGAAGCACAACAAGTCCAACACAAGATAACCCTTGATAATAATAAAACCCATTACATATCATGATGATGTAAGCTCATTTAACAAGTTGGATAAAAACATGAGCAAAAATTAAATATTAACAAGCTCAATGAATCACTTCAATAACAACTATGGCTTTTGTACTTATCCAAGATCCTGCTGATGTAGGCCTATTTACAATGTGTGATCAAAATTAGATCAAAAATACACTCTTCAGAGTTATAACAAGCTCATCCAGTCACAAGCAATAACACCTCATTATGATGCATGGATCATGTGCATTAACAAGCTCATAAGAGCTCTTGATTACATATGCCTATATCTTAAGTATGAAAAAAATCATACCGAAAGTGTCACCTCTGCAGTGATAACAAGCTCAGCCTATCAGAGATAAGACCACCTCATTAATATGCATGGATGATAACAGTTATTGAATTGTCCATGATTTTTATGATATAAGCTCATATTCCAAGTTTGATCAACAATGAATCAGAAATATGGGCCCCACAGTGGTAAAAAGCAGGTGTTGATGTACACAGGACCAATCCATAAGCTTACTAGGCCTTAAGGCCAGGTGTTGATGTACACAGAACCAATCCATAAGCTTACTAGGCCTTAAGGCCAGGTGTTGATGTACACAGGACCAATCCATAAGCTTAATAGGCCTTAAGGCCAGGTGTTGATGTACACAGGACCAATCCATAAGCTTACTAGGCCTTAAGGCCAGGTGTTGATGTACACAGGACCAATCCATAAGCTTAATAGGCCTTAAGGCCAGGTGTTGATGTACACAGGACCAATCCATAAGCTTACTAGGCCTTAAGGTCAGGTGCATTAAAATGCTTGAGCAACTGTAATGTCTGGCTATCACAAATCCCCACATTATTTACAGCATTTTCCAGAGTCATGCACTAAACTCCAAACCCCACACCTGTTATTCAACCCTATATTCAGACAATGACCCTGCAAAATCTGTCGATTATATTATGCAACTTACAGTTATCATTGCAGCTATGAAGTTCCACTGAACATGTCCTTATAATTTTTGTACATCTTACTTTCTACATGGGTCCCCTGGAGTCTGAGCCAAAGATGACACCCCTTTTGCTGATGGTTATATCAGGAGCAAAAAAAACAAAAAAGCCAAGCCCAAAAACCCAATGTCTCATTCAAATTCCACTAAATAGTTTAGGGGGAGATGTGGTGATGGACAGATTTAATAACAGACAGATGAACAGATGGAGGGAATCATATCCCCAATCCTTTTGTAGAAAGCATGGGGATGGAAAAAAAATCATACCCCATCTTAACCTGGAAAATTTGAAAACTTTAAAATAAGTTTTGTCATTTTGAAAAATAAGGGAGACAGTCATAATTATGAGAAGAAATATCATAATCCATATTTATATATTACTTACTGGTATATATTTATAAAAGCTTAAAAACAGGTTAAGGGTAGAGTTGTGTCTGGAAAGTAGAGATGTGGAACTGACAATTGTAATGACATGGGGCAACAACTTTGATGTAATGGAAAAAATATGGAACTATGACAAGGCATGCCCATTGTTGAATGGTTGCTCAACTTCAAAGGTTACAAGCAATTTCACATCTAAGACTCAAAACCCAATGGAAAAACACATACACAGGTAATGAAGCATTAAAATATAGATTAGTGGGCAAATTGATAGATGGGAAAGAATATCACCACTGGGCCCCCACATCATGAAACTAAAATCAAGGGCCTCGATTACACAATTTTTGTTTTTCAAAATGACAACTGTCCAAAACATTACTGCCTCATTATGAATGTTATTCTTTATATGTTGGGGTGTCTATTATTCTAGTGAAATTTAAAATTGACATTTTCTTGTTTTGCTGTTGTTGTCTTTTGGTCTTACATTTTAGAAAACTAAGCACAACAAGTCATTCTCCACAAAATAACTCCTCAGTGTTGCTGAGATGGGGTAGAACTAGAACAAAGGACACACCTAAAATGTTAAAATGTTTAATTTGACTTGCCTCATAACTGTAATTATTTTCTTTTTCTTTTCCTCTATATGTTACTTTTTATATATCCCTACAACAGGTTTTGTCAACAGTTAGTGCCATCTGCTGGTTATGACTATGTTCATGCCTGGTCATAACGGCGGGGTGCAGGGGGAGGCAGAGGGGAACCTGCATTTTTCATGATATTTCAGTAACATTATTCAAATTTTAACTGTACTTTCCTGCTAAATCAATTTAGAAAGGCTTTGTCAGTAGAGATAGCTAGTCCTGCTGCTACAGTCAATTCACTATGTGGGGAGGGGACAACACCAATTTTTGTAGGGTATTAAATTTCAAGGTTCATTGTTTGCCAAAAGAATTTTAATTCCAAATACACAATGATTCTCCTCTGGTACCAATAGGACTAGAATCCCCTATCTCTGGAAAAAAACAGGAATCCTTCCCCTATCTTTGAATTAATAGGACTCCCCTCCCCATCTCTGGAATCAACAGGTCTCCTTTATCTATTTCTGGAATCAATATGATTCCTTCCCAAATCTCTGGAATCAGTAGTATTTTCTTTCCCATATCTTTGGAATCAATACAATTCCTTTTCCTATCCCTGGAATCAACAGGGCCCCTTCCACTATCTATGAAATCAATAGGATTCCTTTCCCATCTACAGAATCAATAGGATTCCTTTCCCCATCTCTGGCATCAACAGGGCCCCTTCCCCTATCTATGTAATCAATAAGATTCCTTTCCCTATCTCTGGAATCAATAAGATTCCTTTCCCCATATCTGGCATCAACAGGGCCCCTTGGCCTATCTATGGAATCAACAGGATTCCTTTTCCTATCTCTGGAATCAAAAGGGCCCCTTCTCCTATCTATGGAAACAATAGGACTGCACTTATCCAGGAAAAGCATTTGAGGAACAAAACAAATCAATACACACAAAAAGCAGTGAATCAACAGTATGTCCCAAAACGTATTTCACTATTTCACTCTAAAATAGTATTAATTTGTCAAATCATAGTGACAGGCTCCATTCTGTCCACCAGCTGATTTGTTCCTACAATAATATATTCTTTATTTTTAAAAAGATAATTTTAAGTGCCCTTTTTAGTGAAATTACCTCCTCCTGCTGGACGTGAGTGTGCTGAGGCTGAACTTGCAAATGGGTCCCCACCCAGATCGCCTAAAAGGTCCATGGTGGCAGACCCTGATGACTTGGACGACTGACTGACATTGCCTGGGGACTGTGGTGTGGTCACCTGACTGGACTGGGAATTCTGGGGAGTTACAGGAGCCTTCATGGGTGGCAGATTCTTTTTCTGGAATAATTGAGAATGATTTGTAAATGAGTAACTCATCATGATTAAATCACTTGAAAATTGTATGAATCTCATAACCCTGTTATTGCATGAATGTTTGATCAATCAAAGACTAGGTTTCTTTTTTGTCAATCCAAACAATTGTCATACAAACCTCATTTACTACAACAAACATACAAATACATATGAATCAACTTTTTCAAGTTGGATCACATGGTACAACATCATCATCATCACCATCACCATCATCCAGGGATGATTCCAACAACGCAATTGTTGGGACCCAATCCCTAAAATTGAAAATTTGCTTCATGAAACAAGTACAGTAAAGACTGGTTATAATTTTCACAGCAGACTGATTTTTGTAATGTTTTAACCCAGAAATACAGTATCCAAATTCATGATTGATTTTTCAAAATGTTGATTTTCTTTGGGTCCATGTTGATGATGCTGGACATACATGTAGAAGGCAAGTTTTACATTTAACTGAAAGTGTTAACATTCATGCACATGTACCAGCCAGCCAGAAATTATCAACAGCAGACCTGCTAACTAAATGAAAACTGGGACAGGGTTTCACAGGGCAGTTTTGAGGTGGAGAATGACAGCATAGGTATCATTTTTTGAACTGCACCAAATGAATGGAAATTCCTCAGTGTATTCCTTATTCTATAGTGGACTTTAAGTTTAAACTCTTTTTTAGGCAATTGTTCATTATCCAAATTATATTTTTTATTAAAAAATTTATCCATTATAATAAACTGAACACAGCAAACCAAACACATTTCAAATCAACTTCACAATGGCAGATGTTGATACCAGAAATGTAGACTATTTAACTACAGAATTTGACCAAAATTACTCACTGAACATGGAATGTACAAAAGATGTTTTTCAGTATATAAGTTTTTGGGGGTCATACAAACTGAAACATTCCCGGATAAAACAGGACAGTTGGCATGTCTGCAATAGTCATCTATTTTTTATTAATCTGAGAAATTTTTTTCATATATTTTTCAGTGACATGCAAATGCTCATAAAGAATCTTGGGTGTATCACTCTGAGGTTGTACGTTGAGTCTAATTTCTGTTATGCTATGTAGAACCTCCCTGGCTCTGGTTACAATGGCTGGTACTATGTCATCATCATCCTTGTAGCAGAAAAATCAGTCTCTTCTTGGCAATCACTAATTTCACAAACAATATCTTCAACAATCGTCGGTATTGCAGATGTGACCCTCACACTATCAGAATAATAATCCAAGAAATCTACATCCACACAACCACACCAAAGCAGACATAAAGTATCACATGTCTCAGCAAGGGAAACATTATCATTGTCACTGCTCTCAATTCTATTTGCTCACTAAACCCTGCCTTAATAAAAGAGTTTGCAACACAACCTGTGGAAGCATTATGCCCAACATGATAAATTATACTGATTGAGGACACTAAATTTATTTCATCTTCAAACTTTTTTGTCAAGGCTTGTGGGGTATCTCTGGACCAGAGCACATGAATGCTCAACCTGAAGATGACACCTTGAAAGATGTGATAGATTTACATACCTAATTATTCAACATACAGGTAGAGAATGATATCTAGAGGCTGTTTCTAAATTATCAGCTTAAAAAAGAAGACAACAAAAGCTTTGCTTTTCATACTTTCATGGCATTGTACAAGCAACCCATGATTCTAAATTAGTGATAATGAACAAGGTGATTATCACAGTTTAGTTACCTGGTACCTTTGTTACATGTTTGATAAACAGCAAGCATGAATGAGGTGTGATTATCACATCTTTGTTACACCTGACATGCTTAAAATTGACTGCTTTTGTTTACCTGGATTCTGCACATCAGGTGACAAAAACATTACAGTTAAGATAATTTTCTCTGATGGACCAAACAAATCAAATGCTATAACCAATTAAATGATGAAACCAAGGAATGTTATAACAAAGCCTTTGGAAAATATAGTAATTAGGAATTTGGCAGAAGAAATTAAACTCAAATGTTCTAACAGTGAAAATGTTTTATCCAAGAATGTAATCAACAATCTTGACTGTATTTTGAGGATTGTTTAACATGTAGGCTTTTGGTTTCTGACCTGCTTTCCTTCATGACTAATATATTTATTGCAATCCTTTTCATATGTCCTGATTACAAAAACATTATATAGGTCTGTGTACACTGCCACCATGGTTTGCTTGATATAAGCTGCATTTTTTCTTCTCATTTTAACAGGAAAACAGAAGAAAAAAATAGAGAATTGTGCTTTCAATTTTACTTCCTTTAGCCAATGAAAGGAGACTATTTGTTTTTCAATAGTGTCTTTGTGTTTACATGTCTATTTTTTTCCATTTTCTCCGATGTCATCTCGAAGTAAAACCAACACTAAAATTTTGTTACCAAAAACCTGTGTAAATCCTTGTTCAAATTTTAGATTCACTACTGATGATTTAGTTGCTTTAAATGAATGACATTCTGAATGTACAGTACTTATAAAGCATCTATTTGCAATGAAATAACCCTTGCCCCATTTCAGTTTGTTTAAAACACATGAAGTGACTACAAAAATGTCATTTTCATTTTAAATGAATGCTCTGAGAAAGCACTGCTATAGTAATGGCTATTTGCCATTTTCTAGAATGATAACACACTAACACCAAATCGAGCCTATGTCAAGAGACGTATTCAATTTGGTATTCTAGACAAGCCAACTCTTTGCTAATTTTAGTGCTAACTCTTTGCTAATTTTAGTGCTAACTCTTTGCTAATTTTAGTGCCAAATTTTGTGATTCTGGTCACCAGTAAATTGCAAAATTGCACTATATTTTTAATTTATATATTTAGTCTACAAACACAATGAGAAATTTTGCATTCTGAAATTTTCTCCATACTTGACGATTACATGTAAGACAATAATGGAATATACTGTATGCATGCAGTCCAAATATCATATGTACTTGTGTATAAGTCACATCCAACTGCAAACAACACAGATACAGATTTACTTGTGCATAAGATGGCAGATCTGGGTCTAAGCAGTTTTCAGTCAGATTCGAATCATAAGCAAGTACACATCATACACAGCACACATCATGAACACTGCTTAGTAAGAATGTAAAAATTATACATACATAAGGTCCTTTCCATGTCTGGAACTTCAGGGAGAAAATTTTACCTTTTCTCAATACAATGGGGGGAGGGAGGGCAATTTTCTAATCATTGTAAAATTTAAATAAGTGATTAAAGCAGGACTTGCAAAAATGATGCATGATTTAGAGAATTAGGTCGCGTGCTTAACAATTTTATTGATATTTTTAGCACAATGTTTCAGAACCTATAGAAGTGAATCCTGTAAACACTGCACATACAGCATAATTTTATCAAAAAGAAATGATAGTAAGAACCTTTAAGCCAGCAAACTTTGCAATAAAATCTTTCTCAGATACATTTACATTGTAACTGAAATAATTCGGACTTCATAATAATGAATACAGTACAGAAATATTATAATTCTAATTACTCTTAATCATATTAAAAAAAAACATTGTCATCTTCGTACAGAAAAACCTGCCTTGGCCAACAAGGGAAAAAGAAAATTCTACTATTAAAAGAGTACAACACAAACCTCTGACGTGTAACCTCTAATCATCATATCGGAATAACGTAAAGTTTTAAGATTCCAAACTGTATCAAATATTTTATGAACAGCCTTATGATTTATGTCTCCCTTATAACATTGAGAACTGTACCATTTACAGGGTACCAGCTCTATATATGTTTTGGTATGCATAATGATGTGGGAAGATTACAGCTTAGTCACCATGTATACCCATCTACGAGTCAGATTCAACTGCAAACTGTATAGACCAAGATCTGTGGTTGCATAATGCGATTGCAGATCTGGGTCAATGCAGTTTATATACCATGATCTGCTGATGCACTCTGCAACAGCAGATCAGGGTCTCCGTCATTTGCAGCTGGACCTGACTTATAGGAGAGTACATACAGTTATAGCTGAATCATGGGAAAACACAGCAGCAGGGTGTGAGCAGTGGACAATAGGCAGTGACTGGCACAAATACTGATAGCAAGGTCAAATCTAGGTCACAGAGACTAAAACTTGGTCAATAGGCTTGGTATCCATCACAAAGTCATCTTAGTAGTGGACTGAAAAAAAATCTCTACAAATCTCACACCGCATGGATCAAGTCATTGATTTCATAATGATATCAGGGTCCACTGATGATGGTGATGTTAGTACCCACTAAAACTGAAATAAATGCAAAACTTCACCAGATGGATGGTCACATATGGATAGACTATCACAATTCTTATACATCTATCACTTTAACAGTGAGAAATTTTTAAAAAAAATGTTCCATAACAATTTCTTTAATTGAGACTTTTTATTATATTCTTAAATATAATACTTTGGGACTTATAATTTAAAAATTGTACCAGTAAACATACCCCAAGCCTACCTCTATATCTGTAATTAGTGTCCGATCTAAGGATCATTTGAAAAGATTTGACTGTAAGCTAAATATGACTATATGTTTATATACTGCAAATAATAAAATGTTTGAGAGGATTTGAAACTTCTGAACATTACAAAATAATTCATGAAGCAAGTGTTCACAACAACAGAAACACTAATACTGTATATCCTGATAGAAGGATATCTAATGGAAGGTCACCAAAACTACCTGCCAGTCCATACAAAAGCCCTGTTTCCATATCAAATCAATCTGAAGTATGGTCATTATACAAAAAGTATCGTCAGAAACTGGATTCTTCAAAAATTAAAATATGTCACTGCTAACTGCTAAGCTGACAAATTCTGGTAAAGAGGACTTACGAGCTATTAGTCCTTGCTTAAATAGGACTCATCTAAAGTTACTGTTTATTAGACCCAGATTAAAATAATACTCACCTGGAGATAGTGTTCATTAGTCCTTGCTAAAATAGGACTCATCTTTAGTTACTGTTTATTAGTCCCTGATTAAATAATACTCATCTGGTGATAGTGTTCATTAGTCCCTGATTAAAGAAGACTTTCCTGAAGTTATTTTTTATTAGTCCCTGATCAGAGTAGTAGTATCTGAGCTACTTGTTCATTAGTCCCTGATTAAAGAGGACTTACCTGAAGTTATTTTTTATTAGTCCCTGATCAGAATAGTAGTATCTGAGCTACTTGTTCATTAGTCCCTGATTAAAGAGGATTTATCTGAAGACTGTTATTGTTCATTAGTCCCAGTTTAAACAGGGCTCATCTGAAGTTATTGTTCATTAGTAACTCAATAAAGAGGTCTTATCTGAAGTTACTGTTCATTAGTCCCTAATTAAAGAGGACTTATCTGGAGATATTGTTCATTAGTCAATGAGTCAAGTTTCAACTTCTAAAGGTGTCAGACAACATATCAATTTAGGCAAATCTCGCACAAAAGTGCCCTACATAAAATGCACCCCCTGCCCCTTAAGTCATGTATGGAAAATCTATTAGGATAAATAAATTACTATAAAATTGGCATAATTCATACAAATAAAGCATGAAGAATGTAAATGTTACTGAATTTAGTGAATACCAGTAGCTAAAATTTTGTGATGTTCAATACTATGGTGTATGGTGCTAAGTGTTCTTTGTACAAAATCCTCCTGCAAATTGTATATAGTACCTGAACACTACTTTTCCATAACTTTTGGCTGCATACTTTTCCATAACTTTTGGCTGCATAATACATTCAGTGCACATAATTTAATACTATAATTACCAGTGGTATGTCCACCTGTATCGGCACAATAAAGCCTAAACAATGAAGCCTCTGGGAACAAAAATTCTCTGGAGAAATGTAGATATAGTTGCCTTGATATTTAAACAGGCATGCAAGACTGCAGTTTTGACACTGCACATTTAAGAAAGATGAGAAAAATCTACTACTTCAAGCACAAACTAAAGACTTTCAGCAGAAATAATGTTCAACAGTATCAGCTCTGTGATGTTTGTAAAGGAAATAGGCATGAACAGATGAAGGTTTGCTTAAAATGCTATGTACATACAGTTTACAAGGATCAAATTACATGTAACAATATTAATTTTACAGGATTTCTTTTGTTTCTTTTTAAATTTCATTATTTTCCTTTATTTTAATTCATTTACATTAGACAATTAATACATCCATCCATTCCTCCATCAATATACAAGGTGAGTCAAGCATACCCTATATGGTACAGAATGTACTTAATGACTAGAATGATTCTGATAACTTAAATATGTAACAGGAAAATTATTGCAGGGTACAAAAGTGCAGAAGGTAATATAGGTCAAGAATAATGCTTTGTTTAGTAATATAGGTGGGATGGATATGGGGGTTAAAGGTCATGATAACAGTATCAATTAAGTCTACCAGATAAATCTGAGCTACCATATATACTCACTTATTAAACCAGGTCTAACTGCAAACAACACAGATCCAAATCTGATGTCACATAATGCACCAGCAGATCAGGATGTATGTTGTTTGTTCTACTGATCAATCCTAAAATATATTGAATTAGAGATGGATACCATGAAAAATGTACCATAGCATACCACAGTATTTCTGAACATAACATCATATGTGCCACAGCATAATGCAATTATATTAGAAACCAGGAATGTAATCATCTGGGGCAGGAGCATGACACATTTTGTTCAAAAAAGGTTTCCACCTTCAAACAGCTAGAAAAAAATCTTGTTCTGATTCATAGAAAAATAATGCCATATTATATCCATTATATTATTTTTTTAAAAATTCATTCTTCTTGAGATAAAGGAAAATAATATATCTCAGCTCCAAAGAAAATCACAGGTCCCCAAAAAATTAAATGGTCAGAACCTTATAGTCGACTTTAGCGTTAATTATTATATAAGCTGTAATCTAAAAACTGTAACTAACATGGGATGATAAACTTACACTATTGTTGACACCCTGTAACAGACATTGTGCTGACATTAGAGAGTTTGTTGATAAAAATAAGCTGCTGTCGACACTGAAGTATACAATTTACTTTACTGATAAAATTAGTGGGTGAACCTAGAGTGGGATCTCAATACCCAGGCAATATCAGACAGTAGTTCTGAAGCACATTGACTCAACAAACAAGAAAGTATTTAGTGGACTTGAAAAGTTAAGTAAATTTCAACAAAAAATAATTGCTCATCTGAAACTTTTAGGATGATTAACAATCTTAAAAAGGAATACATGTGCTTAATACATTAACATATACTAGTAAGTAACTAAAAAAATTACTGTTTTCCATGAAAGTTTCCAAAAATTGGGATTTTACCAGAATATCATTCACAACACTCCATTTGGCCATCATGTTGGCATGCATGACATGTCAAACGTGATAAAAAATCATAAATATAATTATATTTGTAATGCTCAAAATTAATTTTTTGACAAAATACTAACTAATAAGTAATTTTAAAATTTTTTTTAATTATTCTGTCACGAAAAATGAAAACATGCTATTAATAACACTAAATTCATAACAAGATTACTCTGGAGTTTCTGTATATTCCATACCAATGGAAACTACAAAAACAAACTGTGACAAAACTACCGCCATATACCATGCACCTCTAGCATAAACCTGATCTGCTGGTGCATTTTGTTGAGGAAAATCTGGTTTAGTGCAGTTTGCATGTACCTTAATAAGAGAATATGTACAGTAGAACCAGTAACAAATGAGGCTGGTTTATCTGTTTAATATATTTATAATGTATAACTTCAAAAAGAATAACACTAGGTTACCCACAATATTTTTCAACTTATAGTCATATTTTGTTATGATGTAATAGTGTTTACAGCACCTTAGCATAAAAGTGGCTACGTAGTGCCAACCAAAGAAAAAGTCTGCAAAACGTAAAACTGCATTGCACAAAAATTTAATAAGATACACCTTTCCAAATAAATTAATATGAAATACATGTACAACAAAATAAAAATGTAGAGATGTTCAAATTCTGTAAATGTAAAAAACAAATAATGGCAAAATGCATAAAATCCTTAAATCATTTGGTCAAAATTTGAAATATAAACCACAGTCCCTCAGAAAGTCCTATAATTTCATGTGGTACATCATCACAGTTTCTTCATGCAGTTCACCTCAAAATACTTATTCTGTCTCACAGGGTGGAAGTCGACAAATTCCCAAAATTCTAACATGACAATACTAACATACATGCATCTATCTAATGTACCAACATAAAAAAAAAACAATCTGCACAACAAAATTTTCCATGCTAGATCCAAGTCATAGTTAGTGATGAACCATTATTAACTAATGTTTTCTCTGTCTCTGAAATTTGCTCTCCAAACTAACAGAAATTTGCTACACAGTGCATAGGAAAGAGTTCCTTTATAAGGCAATAAATTCCCTTACATCATTTATACAACCCTGAATTTTCTTACACTAGAAGACATCAGAGATTTTAAGGCAAAAATATGCAGACAACAGCCCAAGTTGTATAAACTGCCAGATATGTTGTTTACAATAAAATAAATCACCATATAAAAAAAATGATAGCCAAAGTTAATATTGACTTTCGTTAATGCAAACATAAGATCCATACCTCCCATTATATAATGTACTGGCATACCAATTACAATGCTTTTCATTATTATTTCAAGCAAATAGTTCTGCTATGGTTTATTATCGCTTTCTCTTGAAGGAACTGTTCTCCTACAGTGATCATTGATGGAGTATAGTTTCCAGACTAATCACTACACTACACAACCAAAAAGAACACTGTAGGAGAACAGTTCTCAAGGGAGAAGTCATTAATAGATTTAGTATATCACATAACACCATGTGACTTCACACAATCTCTGCAGGTAGCAATACTGCCTGCTGGAACAGGTATTTCCATATCTTGTATGCAGTGTTTACCATTCCATTGTCAAGGAGAAAAGCATTCCATCGTAAAATAGATCCATGAAGTCAGCCAATCAGAACAACATAATTTATCATGTGATAAACAAAGTACATAATGTATTCATAACGGAATAATCTTGAAAGGATATATTGTTATGAGTATCTAACTTGGGAAGGCTGTTTTCAGGATGGGATAAAAATGATAAGGTCTACAAGTGCAGATTAGTGTGCATGAATTGTTTTACTAGTATCTTGAAATATACAGGTAAATAATCAGGATCTGGAATGTTCCAAAATTTGATGGCAGCCCACAAGGCTATCTGGAAAAGAACCTGGTAGCTCAGTGTGAATGCAGTTGCCCACAAAAATAACCATTATATGAAATATTGCTTCAAGAATTTGCTTCTTTCTGTGAATTCATTTATTTTCGGGGTATAAAGTTTATGGTTTGAAAAAAATAACATTTTTGTTGGTACATGTACATGAATGTAAATTCCTGGATTTGTTTCCACATCAAATTTGTGATTTGTGATGGAGCCCTATTGTTTCTACATAAAATCTGTGGATTTGTGAAGGAATCCTACTGTTCCCACACCAAATTTGTGGATCTGATGGAGTCCTATTGAGTCCACACTAAAATTAATGTTTGTTGGGCCTTTATATTCATGGTTAGCAACAAGCACAATATCTGCAAGAATAGGTATCTAATCACAAATAACTTCACAGTAAACTCCCGATTTAAATTACACATATTCAACTTATTCATCTCTCATTTAAGAGAATTAATATTAATATAAAAGCTGAAAAATTCACACATAGATATGCATCATTTGCATATATATGTACATATATATATGCATGTATATGCAAATGCGCAGAATGGGTTTCCAAGCAGGAACTGTCTTATTTTTATGTGTTCGACTGAGATGAAGATTCAGATCCCCATTGATCGATGGATTGAAGATTGTTGTTCGTATTGTATCCATTTCTGACAATGTAACTCAATAAATATGTTTAAAAATCTTTTGACATAGTAAATAACCTTTGGGCTGAAAAAAGTTTTATTTTTGGCACCTTCGGGGTCATAAATGTGAGGTCAACCACACCTACGCCTATCCCATAATGAGGGTACAATATAAAGTCCCCATTATATTTCTTCCCTCTCATCAAGTGGGTACAGTATAAAGCACTCAGTAAAAGCACTCAGTACACCTCTGCCCCTCTGATAAAGTAGGTACAGTATAAAGCCCCATAAAACAGAATGGTTGAGATGCAATGTGGCACTGCAGTATAAAGCATCTCAGCATACCTCTGTCCATCTCAAAATGTGCTTATAATATACAGTCCCACAGTATACCTCTGTCTATCTCATATACAGTCCCACAGTATACCTCTGTCCATCTCATAGTGTGCTTACAGTATAAAGTTCCACAGTATATCCCTGTCCATATCATAATGTGAATAGAATATAAAGTCCCATGGTATACCCTTGTCCATCTCATAATATGCTTACAATACAAAGTTCCACAATATACCTCTGTCCATCTCATAAAGTGCTTGCAATATTAAGTCCCATGGTATACCTCTATCTCATAAAGTGCTTACAATATAAAGTCCCACAGTATACCTCTATCTCATAATGTGCTTAAAATATTGAGTCCCATGGTATTACTCTGTCTGTCTCATAAAGTGCTTACAATATAGAGTTCCCCAGTATACCTCTGTTTATCTCATACTTTGCTTACAATGTAACATCCCACAGTATACCTCTGACCATCTCATAGTGCGCTTACAATATAAAGTCCCCCGGTATATATTTGTCCATCTCATAATGTGTTTTCCACAGTATACCTCTGTCCATCTCATAATGTGCTTACAATATAAAGTCCCCCAGTATACCTCTGTTTATCTCATAGTTTGCTTACAATGTAATGTCCCACAGTATACCTTTGTCCATCTCATAATGTGCTTACAATATAAAGTCCCATGGTACAAGTCTATCTCATAATGTGCTTATAATATAAAAAGTCCCCTGGTATACATTTGTCCATCTCTTAATGTACTTTCCACAGTATATCCCTGTCCATCTCATAATGTGCTTACAATATAAAGTCCCATGGTATACCTCTGTCCATCTCATAATGTTCTTACAATAAAAAGTCCCATGGTATACCTCTGTCCATCTCATAATGTGCTTACAATATAAAGTACCGTGGTATACCTCTGTCCATCTCATAATGTGCTTAAAATATAAAGTACCAAGGTATACCTCTGTCCATGTCATAACGTGCTTCCCATGGTATGCCTCTGTTCATCTCATAATGTGCTAACAATAAAAAGTCCCATGGTATACCTCTGTTCATCTCATAATGTGCTTACAATATAAAGTCTCATGGTATACCTCTGTCCATCTCATAATGTGTTTACAACATAAAGTACCAAGGTATACCTCTTCTGGGGTCACGCTACCAGGCGAAGTGGGCGATTAAGTCGCCTAAAATATGTAAACTTCGCCTTCTTCTGTTAGGAAAGCGAAAACGACTTCGCCCTGTGATATTTTTAGAGGTACATTGACAAATCATACCTTTGAGATGCCCCCTCGCCTTAGTCAGGTTTATCAGGTTTATTCTAGTATTGTTTTGTAGCGAACGGTATTCTTCAAGCCATCAGTAGCTAGGTTTAGTTTGATATCAATTACACTGACAAACAAATTCTTGCACATTCACAGGCATGTGTTTTGATAGCTGATTGACCATTAACCATTTCCCGAGTTGGCAACTAAGGCCCCCTATCACTCCCCGATTTACGCATGTTATCCTTCGATGATAAAATCATACAAACTTGTGTTTTGAAACTTTAGTAATAGTATGTATATGGCAATTTGTGTTTTAAGAATAAAATCGGTAATCTGGATATTTTAACTGCCTCTTGTACACTATTTCATCATAAAATTAGTTTGAAACTGTAAGTGTACCAGTAACGGGGCAAAAAAATGGCGAACATTGCTATGTCTGGGAAGTACCAGTTATTAGACTGTATGTTTTCCTAAATCATCGAGCAAATATATTCAGAAAAATATACCATTCATAGAAAACAAAGCCTAGGTATTATAATTATGTTATTTAACTTTAAGATGCAATTATATAGGTCAGAAACGTATGAGAAGATGCTATGTTGTGGAATTCGCAGAGAAGCATTGTAAGGTCAAAATTGTTTTCTGACGTGACTCGTATTTGTGACAATACAGAAAAAGCTGCGAAGCAGATAATATTTAATCAATGCCTAAAATTAATACAAGTACGTAGACAAATAAATAAACCATAAATTTGCAATCCTATCATGGACTGTTGTAATGAAGCTATATAGCTAAAGTGAGTGATTACATTACGAAAACCCCTCCTTCTTAAAATAGATGCACTCACGTCGGTGTTGATTCGGTTGGAAAGAGGGGTTTAATTCATATACCAACTAATAATGAGCCATGTCTGTAATTTTATGCATTTTTGGTGTGATATGTATGAATAGTTACGGTAATGTTTTATCCGCAACAAAGAAATGAGGACACGTGTGCATTTGCCCTCATGTACATGGTACAGGGGTTGCGTCAAACACGTTTAGAAATCTTTGAAAGTGCAGTTATTGTGAACTTTTAAAAAGTATATAAAAAATGCAAAAATATATTTAAAAAATTGATTAAGGTAGTTGATTAAGCAGTTTTACCAACTTGCAATTACAACAATGTAATCTAGTTACTCAGTTAAATTTTGTTACAATGCAGTTTCTATTATTCTCTTTTAGAGTCATATGACCAAAACAACTAAGAAAATTTTCTACTAGAAAATAAAGTATTGCTTAAATCCAATGTTAAATGCAAATATGAATACTGGGAAATAGAGGGCACATAATTCAAATAAGAGAACACACATTATATATATATATATATATATATATATATATATATATATATATATATTGCTTTCCTTGCTTCGTGTCCACTTCTTCCTGTTGAGCTCTCACTTCTCCCTGTTCTGCCCAAAAGGAGAAGTCATTTCTCCCTAAAATTCAAGTCTAGCTTGACCCATGCCTCTGTCCCTGTCATAATGTGCTTCCCATGGTATGCCTCTGTCCATCTCATAATGTGCTTAGAATATAAAGTACCATGGTATACCTCTGTCCATGTCATAATGTGCTTCCAATGGTATGCCTCTGTCCATCTCATAATGTGCTTCCAATGGTATGCCTCTGTCCATCTCATAATGTGCTTAGAATATCAAGTACCATGCTATACCTCCGTCCAGCTCATAATGTGCTTGCACTATATAGTAGCACGGTATATCTCTGTCCACCTCATAATGTGGGTTCAGTATAAAGCCCCTCAGTGTATCTCTACACCCCATATACCCCGCCCCCCCACCGATCAAATAAATGTATATAAATAAAACACTGCAAGTGCCTAATTTATTGTCCCAACTTTATGCCTTTGCTGGTGACCCAATCAGCCTTAGTGCAGTCATCATTGTGTCCAAAAGGAACATCTACATAACTAACTGAACTCTCACCTGACTTGTCTCACATTATGATTTAAAATTCAAATGACTGGACTGAATAATTTTACCTTTATTTACCTTTCTTGAAAAAAAATTCTGAAACCTGGTGTCTTCAAAGGATAGTGGGAAAAGCCATACATTGTTAACAATCAAACTACTTCCCAGGTAACACTATTAATTTCCTCAGATACCACTGCCACCACAAGTTGGTGTCTGCCACATTCTTGCATAAATACTTAGTGTTCATTTGGTAAAGCATCTGAGTATAATCCTAAGGGTCATGGGTCTGATACCCACCCAGGCCCTTGGGAAGGGCACTTAGCTCCCATTCCCTCATCATGATGTACCCACCCAGGTCCTTGGGAAGGGCACTTAGCTCCCATTCCCTCATCATGATGTACCCACCCAGGCCCTTGGGAAAGGCACTTAGCTCCCATTTCCTTATCATGATGTACCCACCCTGGCCCTTGGGAAAGGCATTTAGTTCCCATTTCCTAATCATGATATACCCCACCCAGGCCCTTACGAAAGGGATTCAGCTCCCATTTCCTCATCATGATATATTCAATAGTATGTTAAAAGTGCTAATACAAACAAAAAAAAAAACAAAACAGAGGCAAAACAATGAAACTATTTCCAATGCATTTCCTTTCAGTGATCCATGTACGGCAAACAAATATTTACTTAGCACCTCTTGTTTATTTTAGTCAAAGATTTACAGCCGTCAACCAAGCATAGTAGTTTTTGAATGAAGAAAAACAGTAATCTAATAAAAACTACTTCCTGTCCATAAGTAGCCACTTAAAAGTAGCTACATGAAATTTTAGTTTAGTGTTAACCAAACATATCTTAGAACAGTATTCCCCCACTATAAAGTCCTTCATTTTTACACAGTTACTGCCATAAGACAGAGATGTTCTTGGAACCCATTTCATAAATCAATAGTGAAATTGTATGCATCATGTACTTCATTATAAGGCAGTTTCTATAACATTCCCATGGACAACATTATAATAAGGGAGTACTGTATATGGCACCCTCACTTATAATGTGTGCCACTTATGCGGTCCACTTAAATAACACTATAATGAGGGAGCCCAGTGGTGATACAGGTGCAAGTTATGCAGCCTCTTTTGTGAGAGGGTTTCAAGCAGGGAGCCATATAGTTCAGATCAGTATAATACAGCGAGGCCTGTCTCAGTGCAGGGGCACCTCTACGTAAAGGACACATGATCATACACAGCAAACATTTAATTTATAAATCTCTGAAATTTTATTTTTATATTCAATCACCATATATTTATAAAAAATAGCTGAATTAAAAAGCAAACTTGTGTATTCCTTGAGTGTCCTTTATAAAGAGGTTTCATTGCAGTAAGTAAGAATTTGCAATTTAACAATATCTAGTAGACATGGATTTTGCTAGGAATGTTGTTCCGAATAACATCAATTAAAATGTTGAACTGGGTAGGTCAGTGAAGATATGCAAGCTAATAATAAAGTTTATGATACTGTGGAAGCTTTGGTTTGGTGACAATGATGGGATGGGCAAGGAGGTCAACAGTAATGTTGACAATATCTGTGTCAGTACCTGATACTCCTCAGCAGTAGTAGTAACAGTCGGGGCTGATATGTCAGACAGTATGTCAATGACTGAGTTACCTGGTTCAGTCAGATTGTTACCTGATACAATCATTGATTGGAAATTATCACTTAGGCCAAAAGCTGCTTCATCCTCCTATTGGGAAATAAACAGTGTCATGAAGTGCATGCATTTATACTAGAAATGAAGAGTACAGAATATCTGACCTAGTAATGAAGATAAACTGGATGACACTGAGTATCATTATTAGGTTAGATAATATCCAATAAAAATTCTCTCATGATATTTACAGTGATCAACGTTCTCCCAGCAAACATCTTCACACACCAAGCTTCTGATGTGTTAATTAATACTACACCTTGTCAGAGAGATCAGATATTTCAGTGCTTTCGGTCTGTGAATTTCACTGGATGCAGCTGCAAGCCACAACATCCAATCAAAATAAAGTTGTTCAAATTTGACCAAGACAAGGGGAGCACACAACTTGAATGGACTCATAAATAGGCAATTTTTTATTGCTGATCCGTGTTTGTACAAATACATCCTTTCTCTCAAATACACCTGTAATGGCTTCTCTCTACTACGTAGTCACACTTTTGATGTTAAACTTACAAAGTATCCTTTTCAAGTCAATTGCCTCACCAATTTCAGCTGATGCACAATGCACCGCTGTTACATGCTATTGGTTAGATAATGTCACATACTAAGGGTGACAACTCATGAAATCCAACAGCTGTTGCTAGGACAATGCAACGAAATATCTGATGATCCACCAAGGTGTAGATAGAGTTAACCTTGGCAATATGCATTGGAAATTACTCTGGAGAAATAAATTCTTTACTGAATTTTTAAGAAGGTATACATTACTTTGACACTCATACTGCAAAATTATGAAATGCATAAAGATTTTGAGAAGAATCCTACAAAATGACTGATGCTTCAATGAACAAAAGAATTGCAGGAATTCAAGAGTCCATTTCTTTCCTACTATTCTTGTTTTTCATTTGCAAGTACTGAAGCCATCTCAGATATTCTTGAACAACACTAATATAACACAATTGGTAACAAAAATATTTTCATGCATGTTTAACATGTTTACAAGATATGTACAGTACACACATTTTTTATCATGGACTATGGCCTTGACCCTGATATTATGAATAGAAAATCGCTGAACTCATCTTGGACACTATCAAGAAGGTATACCCACACACCAAGTTTGGTTGAATCCATAATATATTTTCATTAACACCGAAGTTATTGAAATGGCATCATTTCAGCTACATGAATTCTTCAGATATATCCACAGACTGGCAGTGATAAAACTACATTCACACTTGTTTGTTATCATGGTCACAAGATATCACATATAAAATATATAACCTTAGTCAGGACACTTGACTTTGAAATCAATATCAGAACTGTCTCATTGTTTATTGAAAAACAGCTAAATATAAAGCACTCATGATGGCCATAAGCTCCATGAAATACAAAAATACAAACAGTAACTCTGACTTGACCCAAAGGTAAATAGGTAGATCCAGTTTTTCAGATTTGTTCACAATAGCAAAGACATACTGGTGGTCAAATATGCACCATTTTCATTCGGGACCATTGAGATATTGCAAAAAGTGTTTAAGTGAAAACCATGTCAGTGCTACCATTCCTTCAAGAGAAAAAGTTGTAAGATTTTTCAGATGGTCGCTATTGATGCCATGTTAGAATTTAGATCAGCATCATTTTCATTCAGAACCTGCTTTTGTTACAGTATTTATGGAGAAAGCCCATGTCAAGACAACCATTCAGAACCTGCTATTGTTACAGTGTTTACCTCATTAACCCCTGGCGCCACATTTGTGCATCAGAAGGTAGTGCACTTTTATGGGCAGACTGGATTTGGAGAAAGCAGAATGTAATTACCTAATGTTAATGTGATCAGATAATATAACTGATGGAGAAACCCATGTAAATATAACAATCATTTCAGGGGAATTAACCATAACAAGAATTTCATTATGACTGCCATAACAGTCATGCTGATGGCCAGACCAGCATTATTATCATTCAGCTACATACTGCTTAACAGCTGAGGTGAAAACTCAATGTTAACAGAACCATCCGTTCATGTAAAGTATACATAAGAAAATGTTCAAGATTGCTCAGTATTATTTTAATACAGCACCAAGTACATTTTATTGAAAATCCCATGTCATTATGACCATCCATTCAGAAGAAGTAACCATAACAAGACTTGCACAATGGCAAATGTGACAACCATGTGGGGCAGTCATACAAGCACCAATTTCAACAAGGATGAACTACTTATAAGATAAATTTCAGTTGACACAATTATCTGTTCAGGAGAAGATTTAACAACAAAACTTTAAAGATGGCGAATGTGGCAGCAATTTTGTGATGCCAGATTAATACCATCTACATTTCAGAAAAAAGCACAATTTGATATGACTATCTATACCTGAGGAGCTGTGACATCAAGATTGTCGTAATGGCTACCATGGCTTCCATGTTGGAAGTCCAAGCCTTTGTGTGAAGGAATAATGAGAACAAGCTTTTAACTCATTAACCAATGGTGCCCCATTTAAGCGTCAGGAGGTAGTACCCTACTTTGGAGCTCTGTAGTGTCAAGGTCATTTAAGATACACTGAAGTGGGTGGTATTAAAGAAAAGCAGATGAAACTCTACAATGGTACCAAATAATCAGGACTTTCTAGTTGCATTACAAAATACAGAGGAAAAAACACTGAGGCCCGATTATTTTAACCCCAAATTCACTCATGCTTGGAATCTGATTTTGTGCCAGGATTTTAGACTTTTTGGCCTCACATTTAAGGCAGACCTGACTGAACTGCACACAGACAGGATAACCTTTGCAAAAAGTGTGATAAGATGGGGATTGGGAGTAAAAAGGGGCCAGGACACAAAAATGATGGGTCTTATAAGCAAAAAAATCTGCACATGTGCAAGCCAAATAGCCAATTAAAAACGTTTCTAACACAACTAGGCCACAGGCTAAACTAAAATCTCTTGCAAGCTGATTTATTTGGATGTATTCAGAAGAAGCCCCCAAAATATGTCTCCTACTCACATTTCAGGTGAAAATGGCATAAATCTCCAGGGGTTAATGGGTGAAATTTTTTGATATCACCAAATTTGAATATTTGCTTACAGATTTAATTATTTTTGCATCAGCACTGCACATAAATTACAAAATTAGCAGTTCTTTTACAATTTGTAAGAAATTTCTAAAACCCTTGTTAATGGGTAATTTTTATGACGCCACCAAATCTGAATATTCCTTGTACATTTAATCATCTGCAATTCCTTGCACATTTAATCATTTGCACATCAACATTGCACATAAATTACAAAACTAGCAATTCCTTTACAATTTTTAAGAAATTTCCAAAACCCTTGTCAATGGGTGAATTTTTAAGATGTCACCAAATCTGAATATTCCTTGCATACTTAATCATTTGTGCATCAATACTGCACATAAATCACAAATGTAGCAATTCCTTGACAATTTGTAAGAAATTCCAAAACCCTTGTTAAGATGGATACCATGGTGTCTGTGGGACAATATTTTCATTCAGGAGCACATGAACCTCAAGATGAAACTGTCTCCCAAATTTCATGACTTTTCTCCAGAAATTTTAACTGTATCAGACAAATGGCAATAGAAAACAGGCAACAGAGAAATGTCTGATGCAGGACCATTGCATATTAACTGTTCCAAGAACAGTATGCCCATTATCATGGCAAAGCACACAAGACAAGGTGAGAGTTATTAGCCAAGGCTGAAATGTATCCTTAAACAATACACAAGACCAATTTCACATTACTGGAAAACAGAAACAACATCTTATATCTTATTAATAAGTGTGTGTAAAAACTGAAAATATTTATTTAATTAAAAAATGAACAAAATTTTCACAGAATTATATAATGAAGTACATGTTCAAAAGGAACAGCATGGCTGTATCCAATACCTGAATTTCACTTTTCTTTAATGCTTCTTATACATGTTATGCAATACATATCTGTTCTGACTTCCCTAAAGGATGCAAAAGTTGATCATTGTTTCACCCAGTTTTATAATGACTGTCTGTTGTATCAGAAACTGCAACATTCCATAATGAATGGTAAAAAAATAATTTCTCTACTGACCTGATTATCTACCACTAATCGTGGAGCATTTTCACCAAGTAGGGCTTTAAGAGGTTTTGTTGCAGGCTGCTTGTTGAGGGCTCCCTCATTTATCTGTCGAGCCTCCTCTTTCATCGCTTCTGTTGGGGCAACATAGTATCGCTTTTTCTCATATTTCTGAAGCATAAAATCCTTGACTTTTTGCTCCTCTCTTGAATCTGGTTCCAACCCTGCCTTTGCATCATACAGTCCTAGCCACACTTTCCGACAGAACTGAAAAAAGAAAGTAAAATAATGAATATGTCACCATGATTTTACCATACTTGTATTTGAAGATGGTGAACGTAATGACTCTTAAGAAGATTCTGCTCGCTGAGGTTAGACAGTACCAATTTAAGCCCGAACGAGACGAGAATGTGGACAAGGACCCTAAAGAGAACATAGGGCATAATAAGGCTGAGCAGTGCTTGGGCTATTCATTTTGGTAATTACTATTATCATTATGGCAATTATTATTATTCTTTCATTAATGTTACTTCAATTTCATAATGAAAAGAGAAGGGCACAAATTTGGGCGAAACTCTGACATCTTCAGAGCAGATTTTCATGTGGGTGTGGTTCATCAGTAACTAGGGGTGTTAAAAGTTAAACACTTAAGACAACAATGTGGAAATTGCAAGGAAATCCTGTCCGAGTACATGAACACTTGTAGGCAAAATATTCTGACAGTAGTTATGGTGCCACTATCTGGGTCAATTTTGGGACAAGTGATTGCTTTATACACATGTGAAAATTATGCTTAAATTCCTTTTCATAAAATCCCTTCTTTATTGACAAAATGTATCAGTACTACCACTTTACTTGAGTGTGGAATTTTCACCCAAACCTTTCATTTTGATAATAGATCCTGCTAAAATCACTGGTCCATTATCTTGGAAATTTTCATGAAAAATTCTTGTCATTTCTTGAACAGATTCTATACTATGACATTAAAAACATATTGCTGTCTGTTCATGTTCACTTTTGATTCATTTAGCTTCCTAACAATGGTTGTATTAGAATCTAATTTTATGCTAGAGGCCTTGACTCTGAAAACATGAAATAAGTAACACAAAACCAGGATACATGAAATAACATAACTTTATTCAAGTTTAAAAATTTGCTGTATATTCTATTTTCAGTCATAATAGATATATTGCTGCATAGAGATTGCAATAAATGTCTATCAACTGACTCTGGCTTCCTGACCACTTCTTCCAGTACTGCCATCAATTCTTCAACATAGTCTGAAAAAAAAAAATTGTTACCCCAGTAATTCATGAAACTGAAAAATGTCATCCACCGCCTATATTCACACTGACAATTTACCAAAGCAAATTAATGGAATTGGAAACAAGACTTAAATAGTATTCCTTTTATCATACATATAAATCATAGTTTAATGAATGATTGAATAATAATTTTTGCTGCGATATATGATTTTGAATATGTGCTACAAAAACGACTCTGATTAGCTTTGTTTTGATTAAAATCTCTCAAGTTTGAGTTGCTTTGCTTTAGTTTGTTTCTTCCTTCTGTGCGAGTATGTACAGGGGCAGGGAGGAGGGGCCAGAAATATTAATGGGGGGGGGAGACTATATTCCTAGTGACATGTTCACTGTCCAACTTTAATGTAACTTTAAACATACAACTGTTATATTACTATATGTGCTTGTATACGAGTTTTATCAAATGGTATCATTCAGGGTAGTAAGACTGCAATATCTACATACCCATGGCTACATGTCACACATCATAATGGTGTGTGGCTCTCATATTCTCTCTGATCCATTTCTGTATCTGAACATGCTTGTCTGTAATAATAGTGTCCACCTCCACGCTGCGGTTCTGTAGTTTTTATGGCTCTAGAAAGTCCCTCTTTCTCCAAGTGGTAACTTCTATTCACTTCATTGTTCTGAAGAAAAGAGAAAAAATTTGTTGAGCAAAATTAATATTACTTCTATTTCTTGAAATGTGACATCACCTGTACATAGTTTAAATGTGTTTACCAACATTTTAAAAATGGACTTGCACATAAGTAACACTGAAAAAGTAAGCTTATTTTCTTGCACGAGTGTCATGTATGAATGCTGACAAGTACAAGAAAGTTTGCAACGCCTTTGCTCCTTCTCTTTACTTGCTGGACATTTACTTCACAACCTGTGTAGTAGGTGAACTTTTAGACATGTGTACTGATCATTGTGGTTTTCATACAGATGAGGATTTCTCATGAATATGTGTATCAATTAAAGTACATCATTGCTAAATAACAACAAGTTCACAAATGCTTGGTCAATCGAGTCAAATGCTTACATTATCATACTGAGCTTAGTTAATACAATGTTATATGTTTCGTTTGCTTGTTTGTTTTTTCTTAAGTATCCTATCAGTCTGACATCGAACAGCAATACTGCATGATGGTGTATCTAGTCCCTGTAAAAAGAGTGTGAAAAATGTGTTTCATGCCTTTGCAGTAGATATGGAAGTCACACATGAAGTCTCTTGCATGTATGAACAATTGTTGACAAATGCACCAAACCTTTTTGTTTACTTTTACAACTAAGGGTTGATCATAAAGTTTGACATATTACCAATGCAGTGTAGTTTTACCGCAATAAAAAAGTACATAACTTAATTATTGACTCATATGCTGATATAATTTGTGAGGCTTTAGGAATCCATATCAACTATGAAGCTATACAAACCATGTAAACAGGGAATTAATGGAAAGTTCACTGTGACATCAAAATGCACCACAGGATATGTCACACCATCTGCTGTCTTCGGTTCTCTCTAGTGCTTTATCTTCTGGGTGCTGGTTCTCAAAATTCTCATTCAGTACCTAACAAAAAGATAGAGCAGCTTTAGAAGGTAAAATCTTTACATGGACAGCATTAAAGTATTTAAAAAAATTCCTTTTAACTATGGTTCTGTACATATTATGAATAATAATACTATACTCTCCACATTGAACGGACATTAGTATTCACACTCACAAGCAATGGGTTGTGGGTTTGACTCTGACCTAGACCGTCATCCATTTACACAGTGGTGTATATTCTGGCAAACAAGGTAATTTACTCCCAGTACCTCAACACGAAGGGGTAATTAGCCTTTACAATTAAACACAATCAATACATAAGTATTCACAACATTTTGGCTTTAGCAGAAAACTTATTTTGTCATTATTATTTTTGTTGAACAGGCATGAAATAAGCATGGGCATGGGGGGGGGGGGAATAATAATGGGGGAGTGGGCAATACCAAAATCCAAGGAACACACACACACACACACTCATCATGGTAAATCAGGATTCATTTTGGGGGGTAGGGGTGGGGCCATTATGATTTACAAACACCCCCCACCCACACTAAAATCACCCTCTCCCACTGATTGTTCTCTTGCTAGGTATATTTTTGGCAAGGGATAGAGGCTGACAACTAATAATACAGTAAAATAGAGATGGATAAATATTTTACCCTTGTTAGCTCTCACTTCTATACAAGCTTCTCTCAGTCTACATGTTGTTAGCCCTGCTGTAACCCTTGACTTTTGTTGATCTGGTGTTCAAGGACTCGGTTATCTGGCGAGAAAACACGCTTGGTACTGCATTTGGCAGGAGTCGTCTGATGGTTGTAATACCATGTAGCTCTTTAGCTGTATGGACGGTATCGAAATTGTCGTCCCTCAAATGGTCACTGCAGACTATCTCGCCTGTCACTGGTCAGATAATGCACGGTACCAGCTACTGAATGCAACTAACAATGAAAGTAGAAATTCACCGTTCCCCACATCACGTCACATCTGCTTTTTTTGTCTTATGGAAATTGTCGAGCACGAAATCAGATAGGAGCGTGCTGCCTTGTGCGAAAAAATATCGATGTTTTGTAGTCATTATTTTCATTAATGATGAGGTATTTGACATAATACCTTTAAAAATCACATCTATAAGATTAAATTTATCACATAAACCAAAGTTGAGTGAGTACACTAGTAGACCTTTAAACATTTTATATACATATATATATATATATATATATATATATATATATATATATATATTTAACAGTGCTCAAAAAATCCGATAGCCCAACACCTGGGGCCTCTCTAATTTTAGATCGGACCTGTCCTGTATGCTAAATGAGGCGCCGATCGAGCTTGTCGGAAAAAATTATAATTTGCCAGAATAAACTTTGATCAGGCTGATGAAATGTGTGAATGTATTTTCAAGAAGTTGCCATACCTGCCATAACTAGGTGCAATCAATCAGATCACCACTGTCCTAAGAGAAATGAAATAGAAGGATGGCATGTCATGCTAAAAATATGATTTTGTACACCCAACCCGAACACTGTCAATATATGCCTGTTATATGTAGCATGTATAAATGGCAAACAGTCCTGATTGGAGCTGATGTAAAACTACTCCTTGGGCAATTTAAATAGCAGCAATTAAAAGGCAAAGAGGTCAGGTATAAACCACCTTTTCACATATTACTTAATTGGCTGGCAATAGCTAGTGAGATGTGTTAGAAGGCTGCAGTGGGTGAGCCCACTGTGCTAATCTGCATAGGTAGGATCAGGAAGTAGAACAACCCATTAAAGGTAAATCAGAGAGATGCTAGATGTGTGTACAAGAGCAAGAGTTATCACATATCACTGCAATGATTGAGAATGTTTAAGTCATCTGTATATTTTTGACAAGTCTGTGAACAGCAGCAACGTTTCTTTGAAGTCGGATTTTACTGCATATATAGAATACAAAGCATGATCATTTCAGTTGTCAGAATAGTGTTCAGGTGTAATTAATTTCTGAAGCCGATTTAGGTTAGCTATCAGAAAACCCCAACAAAAGTATATTTTAGAACTCCTGGTTGATGTTGTATTACTTTGTGACACATGCCAGTGTAGCGATGAACACTAACAACATGAACATTATCTTTAATTACCACTACTTAAACTACCCAAGGGATAGTTTTACATCAGCTCCAATCATGACTGTTTACCGTTTATACATGCTACATGTAATGGGCATATATTGAAAGTGGTGTTTATTCTTTTGGGGGTTCTTTTGTTTTTGTTTTGAGGATGGGTTTCTTTTTTCTTTATTTGAAGATTACTGAAAATTGTGTTTTCTCGAAACATGACAGTGTCAGGTGGTTTGGGAGTACAAAATCATAATTTTAGCATGACATGCCATGCTTCAATCTGATTCAAATCAAATCTCAATTTCATGTGCGCCGTGTTATGGCAGGTATGTCAATATCGTAAAAATATATTTACACATTTCATCAGCGCAATCAAAGTTTCCTCAGGCAAATTAATTTTTTTCAACAAGCCCGACAGGCACCTCACTTAGAATACAGAATGGGACCGATCTAAAATTAGAGGGGCCCTGGGTGTCAGGCTATCAGATTATTTTAGCACTGCCATTGCACGTTTATCAGTCCATATCACAAATCAAATTGACTGGCCACTGTTAACAAGTATACCTGCTAATTCCAAAACAAACAGTGCCACTCTTGGTGCTTGATGATAGATGCACAAGTAACAGTTTTCATAAAAATCATTTTGTTTATCACGTCAATAACTAAGACAAATTAATCAGTACACATAGCACTCTTTTGAAATGTCATTTATTGAAAAAGAACGTCAAAATTACCACTTGATGCAACAGGTAATCAGTTAACAGGTACATATACAGGTACATATACAGGTAATCAATCAACAGGTACATATACAGGTAATCAATCAACAGGGCTGTATGCTGTAGCTGAGCAATATTTTCTGATGTATGCTCTGTTACGAACAAGGATGGGAAAATATCCAAGAAATTTAAAACCTCCTATTTTTTCTCTCTTACATGCTTTTGTCTTTATGTATCAATAGCTAATCCACTGATAAATACCACCAAGCAATGTTACCACTGCACAGTTTGTAAAATCTGTGACAGACTTCCACTAGATGGAGATGGGGAAGAGGACTGCCATTACTCACATTGGGCACTTAATCCTCTGACCCTCTGTCCATGTCCACCAGAGTGTGGGGGCATTTTGATAGAACATAATATGTGTACTGTATATTTACAGAGTATTTTTTATTTCCAATTTATATAATCTTTGCATGCCAAAATTCATCAAGTCTTTCAATTTAAATAAAGGATGTATTTCTTTCACTACAGCATATCTCTTCACTATCTCACTAAAGTCTAAGACCTTAAGGGAAATTCCCAGAAAATTTTGGGGGTTTTGGAATTGAAATATGGCCCCATTCCCTCTCAGAATACTTTTTAAAAAACTCATTATTAAACTGACTTTGGACAGGAATTACTATGATCAGTAAAGCAAGAGGTATAAAGTGTTCAAGTAACCTGAACTGTTAACTTAGGGTCCACTCTGGACTTCTAATATTTGTGCAGAATGACCTTTCTTTTCAGCCAGAATGTAAGAGGTTGGCAAAATACATAAAGTGAATGAGCAAGTATCAAGAGTTCAAACTTATGATGTTCAGAGTCACTTTAGTCATCTTTTTGTGCATATCTTCATGTCAAGAGTTTAAATATACTGATGAAATATAATTATAACTATTTAATCTGCTTTACCACAACTGCAGCATAACATAAAACAGTTTACACTATAAAACAAATTGGCAACAGTTTGCATAATACAAGTCCATTTTCATAAGATGAAATAACAGATACAATCATTTTCTTAGATATTGAGCTGAACATATCCACTGAGTCCACACAACTTTAATTTTTCACTTGGTTTTTAAGATTCATGGATAACTGATAACAATATAATTTCTAACAGTTTTTTTTTTTTTAAAAACCCAGATATAAAAAATAACAGCTAAGGAAGTAGGTAATTATCTTGACTATTTTATCATGTAACCAAGATAAAATAAGAAAAGATGTAATTCAAGTGTTTGGGCATGGAATTAGGAGAAAGAATGTTTATTAAGTGGAAGAATGATTATTTAACAAAATAACTTCTTTTCTAAAGGAAACAGAAGAGCTGTTATTCATGTCAGATGTAAACATCTACAAAAGATTTGATACCTGCTTGACAAAGTATAAAATAAAATGATTAAAAAATATACATGAAAGAAAGATTTAGTGAAAGAAAATTATATCACTGGGATAGAGGATAAAATAATTAAGTTTGGAGTTTGCATTAGATTTAAATTTGAAGAACACCCTTAAATATTTTGTGAAATAACTATTTAAAAAGAACTGCCAGTTTTAAAGAAGAAATTAATGGTAGAATTTAACTGAATGGTCAATGAAAACTCAGTCTCATTAACTTTCATAAGCCCTATAAAAAAAAAAAACAGTGAATAAACTGCTTCAGCGTTCTTTACCAAAATTTGCTTTATCATATGATGTACTTTACAGCTTTAAAAATTATTTATAAAAAAGACAATTATGAAAATGACAACACATTTAAAAACCTACTACTGAAATTTTCAGTAAGAGATTGGTTTGATCTGATTTGGTGATAACAGCAAAGCTAAATAGCTACAAAAATATTTCTTTGGACTACACAGCTTCACTAAAACTACATGAAGGAATTCATCACCGGACAACTGTATTTGCTCTGTAGAGCAAGCAAATGTTCTAGTATAGTTGTCTAGTGGTCAACCATGCTTTCTGAAACTTTTTTATTCCTGTAGTAACTGTGATTTTACCAAATATTCCAAACCCAGACCATTGCCACCCCCTCCTCAACTGGACCCACCAACAAAAAAGAATGTAACCCAAATCCATAAATATGTCTTAAATATTTGAAACTGTATATTTTTGACCCCTTCCAAGAAGCTAGGTGGGTGTAGGTGAGAACAATAACATTAGTGCCACAATGACAAGAAACAAAGCATACTACCATGGTTACCAAATGGACAAGTATAAAGTATACAAAAATCTTTAGTCAATTTCAAGCAAGCTGTTGAGGAGAAAAAATAACTGACAGAATGCACCACTTTTCTTCAAGGTTACTAATCCAATCACCATAAATAAACAAGAAATGTTTGATAATGACTCAGCAACAACAAGAATAAGTGATATCTATGCCTCAATCATGCTCAAAAGTTGGTCAAATTTGTAATCAAACACGAGTTCTTTCCCTTAATAAACTGAAAATATCAAAGATCATGGAAAGATTAACACCCATGCATACCTCATTTCCATGACACTTAAGAAACTCCATCTCTTCTGGTGTAAAACTGGCCATTGATATTGACTTCACTCTATGTGGTGGATTTAATCCACGCCTGAAAGACAGAATTAAATGGTGGGTCAAAATCTAGGATGTAAATAATATTTATGAACAATCAAATATAAATTTTCAGAAATATGTCCATATTTGACAAGAGTCTTTGAACTTGATACCAGGTTCCTGGGAAGAAGTTTTCTTGTTAGTTGTAGATAGGCTGTAACATTTGCTATATATTGCAAATTTCTGCCAGGGTATATTATGTTCCTTCACTCTCAAGTGTCATCCATGCACATCCAATTATTCATCTTAGGTTTTGGATTTAGATCACTGTAAACCACATTTCTAGTTTTCTAAAAATAATATGGTTCTTATACGCAAATTGTTTCTTGTGAAACTTGTTCAAAGCAGTTTGCTACATAATATTCTTAGCAACGTAAGACTCAATTTTTTTTACATTTTTGTTAATTTCATCTGTTCACTGTAATGTCATTATCAGCAAACATGAAACTTAACCATCTATAAAAAGACAAAAAGGTACCCTAGTTATATTTTTTTTGTTACACAAACGAACACCATGCAACTAATTATCCTATTATTTTGGTATTAATTCATCCATATCCTTCTGTATGGCCCCACTAAAAAATGTTCTACACTTGTCTGTCCATATATTACACCTACATAAAGTGCTGTTTTTCAAGTCTACATTTGTTTGTGTGGCCATGCAACTTTGTATGCTAAGATTTACAGCACTTGCATCTTTATGCTGAAATTTCCATAGCAGACAAAAGGTTCATTTCAGTTCCTATTGTTTATTTACTTTATTGCCTTGGAAGATGGAATAAGGTAACCTTCTCCTTATGGAAAAGTATTGAAAAATAAGCATCTGATTGACTATGACAGGTAATGGTACAGACATAAATACGGGCATATAGGAACTTTAAAATAAAAAAATCCATATTATTTTTACCATATGAGATTGTAATATCAAACACGTTATGGAAGTGGTTTTCTGGGACAGCAAAATCCACATTAAAATACAGATATATTTTTAATTTAGCTGCAACAGAATGGCAATAACAAAGTCCTTGGTAAGCAAATTTCTATTCACACCCCGTTTTCTGTTTGATGTGTTTCTACTAAGGAAGTATCAATTATAAGGTGACCTGTTGATCATGCGATTGTAAAAGGATCAGGTGAAGTCACACAGGTTAGACCTTACTACATCATAACATGGGTCACAGACAAACGAAATCTCATTAAATTGGATTTTTATTCTTCAACTTCATCAAAATTCCTTGTGCAAAGAACCTGTACAGAAAGTTGTCTGAGAATGGTATTTGACCCAGGTAACATTTAATCGAAATGTTTCACACTGGTACAAAAGTGTAAATCAGAAATTAATTTTATTGTAGAATGCTAAATTTTTCTCTCCAATTCTTTTCATTCCAAAGCCTTCATGTGAGTAACACTGCCACTGGACTCGTTCAATCAGGGCTGCATGTAATAGCATTACATCTCTTGCTACAAATTATAATAATGGCTGAACATAAACTAGACATACTGCAGTAGATTCAGGGATTACTTGGCCCATTTAAGAATCAGCCCACTAACACTCTCAGCCCATAAAGAAATTAGACTATTCAAATCAGCCCTTTGGGTGCTCAGCCTATTGGTCTGCAATTTATATAATAGTAATGTGGATATAAATTTTAATGTCCGCTGTCAATGACCATTTTAAATGTTTTAAAAATCTTACAATATCTTTTTATGTTCAGTCATCTGCATATGATTTTTAGTATCCAGTTAAAATACAAGTCATACAGGTCAGGTAGACATTCAGTACCACTGACCATTTCAGTAATGGGTGTAATTTTCTAGGACTTCATTACACATACCAATAAATGGCAATTATTCGCTTCATTTCAAGCCTCATACATCCATATTCCTTTGAAGATTTATATATATATGCTCTGAGAAATACACAAGGCAAAATCAATGTTAAAATACATGGTGTTATGTATATTTAATTTGAACTGTTTGTTAGGGTTTTTTTTAATTTCATTATTTGCTGTGGGTAAGGAGAGTGTGTGTGTGTGTGTGTGTGTGTATTTTGAGTTTTAACACAGCTTTAATAATTTTTCAGTCATATTGCTACAATGTCTGAAGTGTAGCAGTTTATAGTGTTGTCTAGCACTGGGGCAATAACAACAGTAGTCCTACATGTAAGACATATCACATTTATTTATGTTTAAGTGCTGACGCCCAAAACATAAATATCAGCCTCAAGGTCTTACATGTAGAACTATAACAACAAGTGTTATGAAGCCATACAAGATCAAAGATAAGTGGCACAAAAGGATCATGCGATTCATTATTTCTTAACTGTCTATGGTCCGAATCTGTAATGGACCGAGATCTCTGGTCACCATTGCGGCCAATATCCTGCACACATATATAAAAAAAAATTCATTTAAAAAACGATATCTGTGTAAGCTTTTTACCAACAATTTATCAGAAACATAAATTTTCTATGGAACGCCGAATAATCAGTGTTACTTGCATTTGAATTAAGCATTCACCCATCATTCCGAACATTGTTCAGGTAGCAACTAATATGAGATAGAAGTCTCTGGGAATTCAATTCCTTCCATTTTGGGGGGGGGGGTTTGTTTTGTTAACGTTAGTGACAGGAATGTACAAAAACTGCTAATATGACTACGTGATTTCAATCAATAACTAAAAGACCACCTGTCAGATCTGATCATAGCGTCAGACCCACCCAGCATCCAAAGAAAAACTTACAACAATCCGCTACATGCGGTGCAAACGTAAGATCCTGTTGTCATATTAACATATGTGGGTCCCCGCTGGTGACAATCAAAACATTCTTTATTGTTGGGCAGTGCCACCATATCCCGTAGCATTTTAAGATGCTTTTCGTCCTGTTTTTTTTTATTCGCTGCCATTTTGTAATCCGCCGACTTCCTTACTGCAACCGGAACACTCTCGGCTATTTCTGCTAAACAAAAATATGCATGGGATTGACCTCGAAGTTGCGAATGTTTCTTACCGTTAGCCTGGTTTTTAATAAATTTGCACTAACCGTCGATACTTAAAAGCACGTTAGGGGAACAGTCAACCGTACCGGATAATCGCGAAATACCCCAATAGACATAGTCAACGAACGATCATGTTGCCAACAACCAACTAGAATTACAAAATTAATATGGAATCGGCTGCATTCTCTGTAATGTCATGTATATCTTGAATACAATTGAACATCAAAACAACAACAACAACAACAACAACAACAATAATAATAATAATAATAATAATAATAATAACAATAATAACAATATCATGGAAAAAAGAGAAAACATAATTATCAAGCCAAATATTACATTAATGCCTACCTCCAAACAGTGCATTGAACTAAATGTATACAACATCTTGTTATGGACTGGTCGGTGAGTAGTGTATGGGGGCACTTTAGCGTTAAGGGACTTCCATGTTGAAAAGGTCTCCCGGCACTTTGGCGTCAAGGGGAATTTAACATGGGGAAAATTGGGCCTGTATAGCGTCAAAAATATTGGGCCTGTATATCGTCAAAAAATAGTGGGTCTGTTGAGCGACAAGGGAAATGGAACAGGTAGAGTGACGTCACTGTACTGGACACTTGTAACAATGTTGCAAGTGGCTGACCTGAATACGCGCAGCTACTCTAGGGAGAGACAAATAGAATAGAGAGACAGAGACATAGATAAACACATAGATAACACATATATAGGCAAATTTTTCAATAAATATCATTTCTACGCATATGAAAGTGGCCCTGAAAAGGGCCTTTGGTTTTGTTTTTTTTTTAATCTCTCCATTTCTTCCACCAGCTTCTTAATTTTCCAATTATTCCCTTCTTCTTCTTCTTACTTTCTTCTTCTGGTATCCAGTCTGGATGTCCCATAGCTCTAAATTTTTGCTGTATTTTTACCCAGTTCTTATTCAGTCTGTCAAAGTACTCTTTCTTTCTTTCTTTTTTTTTGGTTTTCCTTCTCAATTTATCTCTTTTGTCCATATCTCTTTTATTTTCTTCACCTATTCTCCCATTACCTTTCACATAATCTCTTCTCCTTTCTTTCAACTGTCTAAGCCTGTTTTGACAGAAGGCCACTCTGTTAAATGGAACATGTTTTCCAAATAACATCTGACGTCTATAACAATATCAATCACCTGTTTCAAGATTCCCACTCTGACATATTTAAGTTCTATAAAACCTCTCAGCTTCTCTGCTTCCTCCACTATCATCCCTTGTAATTCATAACTGGCTACTTTCAGTCTGGTCACCAAGTATTGGCTGCCTGGGAACCTCCATTCCTTTTCAAGCCTATCCAGTACGTATGATCCATCCATCATCCAATACCAACTGTCTTTTAATTGGTTAAATACTTCCATCTTGATAGGTGTTGACTAGTCAACGTGGGTAACCAGACTGACGAGCGTTCCGCGTTATATACATCAAGCACGGACGTGAACGAAAACATCCCTTACACTCACTTCACATATTATATACTATCTACACAAACGAACGCCAATGCATAAAACATACTATACTATCCACACAAACAAACGAGAAGGCATAAAACACACACCTATATACTATCCACACCAACGGACGCGAATGCATAAAACATACACAACTATCCTCACCAACGCACGCGAATGCATAAAACATACACACTATACTATCCTCACAAACGGATGAGAATGCATAAAACACACCATATTTACTATCCACACAAACGAACGAGAATGCATAAAACACACCACTTATACTATCCACACAAACGAAGGCGAAAGCATAAAACACACCATATATACTATCCACACCAACGAACGCAAATGCATAAAACATACACACTATACTATCCTCACAAACGAATGAGAATGCATAAAACACACTATATATACTATCCACACGAACGAAAGAGAACGCAAACACACACACACACACACACACACACACACACACACACACACACACACACACACACACACACATCAGTAAAGAAGTGAGTGTTTATAGTCACACTTCTTCACATTCACACAAATTGGCAAATTGAATAGTCTCTCTTTTCTAGAGATCTGGTTACCCCTGAGAAGGGCTGTGTTTTTAGAACTCCAAATGCACCTGGTTAATGATGACATCTCCCAGAGCGGGCACGACACACGCATCGCCGGCTCCAGTCATTCTCCCAATTAATTCGTTTGGTTCCGAGCGCAGATGGGGCTTGAGTGGACTCATCATCCCAGTTTTCACGTTGAGGGATAGTGAAGACTTGTTCCCTCTGTCTTCTCCTATCCCAGACCCGCAGATGATGAGGTCTCTGTGGCTCCCACTCTTGCCGCTGTCTCTCCAATTCCTCCAATGCTTCCTGCTCTCAATTTTCTGCCTGGAGGACAGCGGATCTTGGTAGAGTTTGTGGCTGACGTTGTTGTTGTTGCTGTGGCTGTGGTTGAGGAGGCGGTACTGGTTGTGCAGGCGTACTTATCATTGACTTCACCTCACACACAGGTCTCATTATGAGGTGAGGCAGGATCCCTCTTTACTTTTCTTTCTCCTCTTCTTTCTTCTTTTTTTCCTCCTCTTCTTTCAGCCTGGCTTCTTCTGCAACAGCCTCCATAGCCAGCTCGTCCAGGAGACGTCTGGCATACTCCAGGTGCATTTGAAGTTCTAAAAGCTTAGCAATTCTGCTGCTCATCTTCAGTGTTGATATGTCAACGATGGGTAACCAGACTGCTTGCTTGTTTAAATTATACTGGCGTGCGAACATATGTGCATGTGCCAGTTGTTAATTCCTGCACCGCAGGATGTTAATTTTCCTTGAGGAATGGAATTATGCCACATTTCCCAGGCGTTAATGCATTCAAGGAATGCTGTTAATTTTGCAGTCAGGCAGCAGAACAATAAGTTCTAAGCTACCTGAATGTTAGGCTTACATGAGTGAGGATAGTCCCAGCACGCACTCATGTTTTACAATCTAGCTCTAGCATAGGGTGAGTGGGAGTAGTACCATCTCTCACTCACGTTTGGTTGTTAGCGGGTTTGTTATTGGTGCGCGCATTGCACGCTTATTTGTGTCCAGTCGAGGTAAAGGGTGGCGTAGACCAGGAAGTGAGGTGCCGAGTCGCAGGGTGGTGTCCGTTGTTTCCAGGGTATTGATCTAAAACTGGTCTTCCTGCAGGGACTAGGAATTTTGATACACTGTCCTGTTTTTATTAAGATAAGGAATTATATGTTAGAGAACCCTGGACGACAGTCAGTTGGTTACCAGTATTTGTCACCCTTGTGTGACTGGCCCTGATGGTCCTGGGCTTAGACCACCTTATATGAGATAGCTTTGGGGTCTTACTGGGTGTACTTGCTTTTATGGGCCAATCGGTCGTTGGGTGTTTGAACTTTGGTTATTTGGGACCGATCACTTGGCTTAGAGTAGTTTTTGCCGCCTTGTGCAGCGGGACCTGATGGTCATTGGGCTTTGACCACCTTATATTGTCTATTAGGGGCCCTATTGTACTTCCCTAATCTGATTATGTGAACGCCTTATGAGGCGGCCCTGATGGTCCCGATGTGCGGATTCTCTAATTTTATTGGGGTGACTGTCATCTTTTGGTTGAGAGTAAGTGGTGAAAGGGGTTGGTTAGAAGCAAGGAAAGGGGGGGGGGGGCAAGATAGAGGAATATAAGATTATTTTTTTATTTTTTTAAATAAAATTTTTTTGTGCTAATTTTTTAATTTTTAATATTTTTGAATTGTTTAAATTAATTTAAAGATATTAATAAGAGTTTGATTGAGATGGTGGGCCTGGTTACCGGCTATTTATTTATTGGAGGGGACAGATGTCTTTGCTGAATAATCAGATCCCTATTCGACATATCAAGGACTCTGTCCCATGTTTTGAGCCGTTTTTGTGATAAGCGTATTTTATGCGTGTGGCTTGATTTCGGGTTGGACAGGCGTCTGTGCTGAATAATCAGGTCCCTATTGACATATCATAGACACCTATCCAGTGTTTATGCCACCCGCACTGTACGATTAGTGATTTGGAAGAGCTGTTTGCCTGACAGGATATTTAGTGGGGTGTTAGATTTTTCTTTTGAGTCCGGTTTCGTTTAAATAGTTAATGATGTTCCTATATGTTGTATTAAGATTGTTGTTGTTTCTATCTAGGAACTCTGGGTATGTTGTTGGGGATCCAATTTCTTTTTGTGCCTTTTGAAATGTAATTCTGGCCAACTGGTGTTGAGGGCAGTCATTGAAAATGTGATGGAGGTCTTCTATGGTGCGGCAGTGGTAACAGTTTATATTAGCTGGTTTTGGTCCTAAATATTTACCAAAGCTGCCGGCAAGTTTTGTGACTCCTGTTCTGATTCAATTTATAATTTTTTGGTCCGGGCTGTTAACTTTGGGTGGTTTAATGGACCTGTCTACTTTCTTAATGGTGGAGTATAATTTTCTGCCCTTATTGGTAGCATTCCAGTGTTCCTGCCACTTATTGTTAATGTGTGTTCTGACTAGGCTTTGGGCTTCTGTAATGTTATATTTTAGTGGAGCCGGATTAGGGTCTTCTAATTTACTTTTAGCGACTTTGACCGCCATTTCGTTGCCAGAGATTCCTATACGCATTGGTATCCATACAAATTCCTCGAGTATGTTTTTGGTGGATAGTTCTTTAAGCATGTGGTAAGTCCTGGCAAGGAACGTTTTGCCTAATTTAGTGTTATTTGTTTTAATCGATGTTATTACACTAAGGGAGTCGCTAATGATTACTGCTTTAGGGATGTCGTTTTCTAAGATCCAGTTTAAGGATTCATTTATGGCCCAGAATTCAGTAGTGTAAATGGAGCAGTGGTCTGGCAATCTGGTTCCCATTTGAATGTTGCATTCTTGGATTACCACTGCTGCTGCTGTTCTGGGTGGTTCAGGTGTTTTAGATCCATCAGTGTAAATTTTTACGAAACCGGAGTAAGTGTCAAGTATGTCTTCTGTAATATTTGTTTTTAGTCGGAGCTCCTGTCCCAATTTGTTTCCGTATTCGGTAGCTTTGGTGTTAATCCTTGGTTTAGAGTATTCCCAAGGTGTGAGGTCAGGGGGTTTCACGTATCCCTCCTGTTGTTCCAATATTGGTAATTCTTTCCTGAGTTCTAGGATTAATTTTCCACCTGGTAAGTTTGGTACAAGGTTTCTACTAAAAGTTTTGTTGCACTTATTAATAGCCATTATTGTGGGATGTGTATTAGGATGTCATGTAAGTCGTATTGAATATCTGAGTAGCATTTCCTGCCTTCTCAGCCTTAGTGGTAGGTCTCCAGTGAGTATCTGGAGTTCATCAATTGAGGTTGAGGGTAAAGTGCCAGTGCAGATAGCCAGCGCTTTTCTCTGAAGCGCATCTAGTTTTATTTAGGAGTGGATGCTTGGCTGAGTTGTATACCTGACAACCATAGTCCAGTTTCGAGCTTATGAGTGCCCTATAGATAGTTAACATTGTTTTTTGGTTGGATCCCCATGTTGTTCCTTTAATGTTTTGAAGTAATGTTTTATTGCAAGAGTTAATAAGGTGGTTGATGTGATGTTTCCAGTCAAGGTGGCTGTCGAAATACATGCCTAGGAATTTTACCACCTTGACATAATTAATGAGTTGATTTTGAATGTATAGTTTAGGGTAGATTAAATTGTTGTTACGTTTGGGAGTGAAGATAATAGCTACTGTTTTTTCGTGTGAGATATTAAACCCCCATTTATCCGCCCATCTCCCTATAATGTCTAGACTTTGCTGGATTTCCGAGATGACTTTTTTGGCAGCGGGGTTTCCTGGTCTCCAAATACCGCCATCGTCAGCAAATTGAGAGATGTTCATTTTTTTGGAGGTGAGGTTTATGTCCAGGTCGTTTATCATGAGATTGAAAAGAGTAGGACTGAGTACACTTCCTTGAGGGGTTCCATTTTCTAAGGGGTACTCTTCAGAATAGGTGTTTCCTACTTTAGCTGTAATTTTCCGACCTGTGAGGAAGTTTTCAATCAGATTGAACATGCGCCTAGTAATTTCGAAGTGGTTAAGTTTAGCAATTAGTCCTTTAGTCCATGCCTTTTCTAGGTCGAGGAAAACAGCTATTAGGTTTCTATCTGTTTTCCTTTTGGCGTTGAAAGCTAATTTAATATCCGCTTCTAGCCTTAGCAGCTGGTCAGTGGTGGATCGCTTGTTTCGAAAGCCACACTGATTTTCCGAAAGTAGGTTGTTACTTTCGAGGTGGTATTTTAATCTATTGGCCAATATTGTTTCCATGAGTTTACATCTATGTTGTTGTTGAGTGAGATGGGTCGGTATGAGTCTATGTTGTTTGGATCTTTACCCGGTTTAGGGATCGGTACTATAATAGCGTGTTTCCAACTGTCTGGTATTACCCCTCTATCCCATATTTGGTTTAGTAAAATTTTATGATTATTTCTGTAAAGTTGGTAGGTAGGTTTTTTGTAGATGATGTATCTAATTTGATCTTTACCGGGTGATGTTTCTTTTTTGGACCCTAACGCTATTTCCCATTCATATGTGGTAATATCATTATTTAGTTTTGATTCTTTAGTTCCTAGGGCTTTAAATAGGTGATTGTGGGAGATTTCCACTTTTTCTCGGTGCTCCTGGAAGTTTTTGGTGTGGTTTTGATTACTGCTCATGTCTGAGAAGTGTTTGGCTAGCGAGTTAGCTTTTTCTAGATTATTTTTAGCACCTCTTATTTTAGGGGTTAGGTTAACTGCTTTCCCCCGGATTGCTTTGATCTTATCCCAGACTTGTTTAGAGTTTGATTTTAGGTTTAATTTAGAGCTGAATTGTTGCCATGATAGTTCTTTTGATTTTATAATTGTTTGTCTTAGTTCTTTTTCTTTATAGTGTAGAAAATCTCCCGAGTTCCTGGTTTTTTTATATTTGTTAAGAGCAGTTTTTTTTTGCCCCGTGGGCTGTTTTACATCCATCATTCCACCAGGGTACTGCTTGTTTGGTTTGTGATTTTCCTGCTTTTGGAATGCACTGTTGGGCTGCTTCTTGTATGCATTTAAGGATGTTATCATTAAAGGTGTTTACGTTTTTGTGTTCTAATTCCTTAGTTAGGATTTTTTTAAATGTGTCCCAATCAGATTTGTCATATCTCCATCTAGGCGAGATTTCAATGGGATTGTGTTGAACTGTTAATTGAAGGGAGATGACAATGGGGAAATGATCACTACCTAATGTACTTTCTTGATCCACCCACCAGTTAGATATTTGGGCTAATTTGGGCGTGCTTATGGTTAGGTCAATTGCAGAGAGGTTGCCATCCTCAGGATCTAGTCTAGTTTTTGATCCATCGTTGAGGAACACAAGGTTGGCTTCAGCAGTCCATGCCTCTACCAGCCTTCCTCTATTATCAATCCTATTTCCTCCCCACAGTTCATTGTGAGCATTGAAGTCCCCACAGATTATTAGGTTATCTGTTTGATTTTGGGAGATTTGACGGTATGTGTCGATGCTGACTGCGTTGCTATTGCCTCCTGGGTCATAGATGTTTATTATTTGTATGTTTGTTGACCCAATATTAACTAAGGTGTTTTGTATTTCTATCGTTTCGACGAAATCTATTGTAAGTGAAACCGCTAGTGTTTCTGTGTAGGGTATGGTGTCCACAATACAAGTGGCCAATCCCTCTCCCTTCCTCCCATTAGTTCTGTTTTTAATTATGCCGGGGGAGTAGCCTGGTATTTTAGGGAAGTAATTTTTATTTTCCGATAGGTGTGTTTCCTGGAGGCATATTATATCCGGTTTATGTACGGAATTATTGAGTTTGATTATTAATTCTGGGAGGTTGTTTCAAAGGCCCCTACAGTTCCATTGCCAGATTGTTAAATCCTTTTTTGTGCTATTCATTCTTAGTGTGGTTGTTAATAGTTTTTATTGGAGCGTTTAGTTGATTCTGGCTGATTTTCGATGTGTATTTGGCTAATATCTGCTGGAATATTTGTATAATGTTAGTTGCTGGCGGAGTCGTCATGTAGGTTGCTGCTATGTCAGCTAATATTTCCCGTAAAATTTCACATATAGTTTTTTGGTTGTTGCCTTGGGTAGGGTTGGTGATTTCTGGTCCCGTTTGAGTTGTTTTGTTTGATGTGTTCGCTCGATTGATGTTTTGTGAGCTATCTGCTCCAATCTTTGTTGTTTCTTTTGGGTTTGGATTTTTAAATTTTATTACTGAGAAAGTGTTATGTAATTTATTGTTGTTGTTTATTTCCTTTTTGACTTCTATGTATGATAGGAGTTTAGTATTCATCAATTGGATAATTTCGTTTTCCTTTATTGAGTAACTGTATTGAGTTGCCCTAGGGTGGTGATTTCCCCTGCAGTTAGGGCATCTTGCCTTCTGTTTAATGCATGTGCCTTTGTGGTGTCCACCACAATGAGCGCACCTAGGCTTAATGCGGCATTTGAGTGCATAGTGTCCCGAGTGTTGACAGTTGGTACAGAACCTTGGTTTATTAATGTGTGGTTCCCACTGATGAAATGCGCCGTGGGGGCCTAGCCTGATAAGTGTTGCTATGGGAGTAGTAGATTCTAAAACCGCTTTTGGGGTTGTTTGCCCTTTCTATTTTAAATTCTGTAGGCTTTGTCAATTGGAGTTCCACTTTCCTTAATTTGTTTAGTAAGGTTTTGATCACTAATGTTTTTGTTGTTGCCTAAAAGAGTAAGAACCGCTTTCAAGCTTTTAGCTGGCGGGGTTTTTGATATGCTCTATGTTGGTTGCGATTTTGTTTATGTTAGTGGGTTTTGTTGTGGTAGTGTAGGTGTTTATTGTCTTTTGGCATTTGCGATGACGGTCTACTTTAATTTTAATGCTCCCAATGTATTCTAGTTGTAGAAATCTTTCGACCTGACTTAGCGTACTACATTGTACAATCAAGTAATCCGTTTGTGGTCGGATTAGTCTGAATTGCCCTCGGTGTATTCTTAGTAGGACACCTGTTATGCTGTTGTAAGCCAGACTGACTGACTGAAGGATTTAAGTCGCCTATCACTTGTATGCTTTTGCGACTGGTTATATCCCCAGGCTGGGCCCTCGGAGGTATGAGTATGGTGCCATCACAGCCTCCTATTTTGTGTCTGTATCTCAGCTTCCCATGTGTCCGGCTGCGAGGAAAGGCAGAAAGGAACCCAGGAAAAGGCAGAACAAAACGCGACAGCAAGGCCCCGAAACAACACCCAGAGCCCCAACAAACCCGCGACCGCACGCCGCGCACCAGCCCAGTGACAAGACTGGACAGTGTAGTCAAATTGTGTACAGTTATTCCTAAGGGACTGTCCTATACCAATGGTGTGTAAGCCACCTGTGCAATTGTTCTAGTGTTTGGAGTCGTGAATTTTGAATGATTCGATAAGTTGAAATTTTGTGTACTTGGAGTACTTTAAGCCAGACTGGAGACTACCCTGCTTTATATGGTTCAAACGCGGACACGATAGAAAACATCTTGGTTTTTGTTGAGTTGGAACGTTATGATAGCGAATGTCATGGTGAGGGATAGGGAGAAGTCAAAGTCAAAAAGCATTTATTCATAGTGCTTTTTGAAAACAAACGACAGACACCTTTTTTTTTTTTAAAACACAACATATTTTTTATTCAAGAAAAAACTAACAATTAACAGTAACATCAAACAAATTATTTTTGACAAGGTTGACAACGTTGTGAAATCCTGTGAGATTTCCATTGATGGAAGTCATGAGGCCATTGATGTACACTACGTTTCCTAGCTAAAGACAACAGATAACCATAACGGTCACAAAACCATCGATCTACTTTCTCATCGTTTCTAGAAGAGTTACTGTCACAATAAGTCACTAAATGTTCTAACGGATATCAAAGACTGCGTTGATGAAGAAAATACACACAATATTGTCCACACACCATGGAATCTGTGCATTGTAATTTCACATTATTGCATCGTGTCGTCTGGGCATTTCTTCTCATAAAGTCAGTGATGTAGTCTTGCAAAGGAGGTAATCCATACGAATCAAAATACTCGACACAATCCTCTTGAGGGAAGTAGACGGCAACCCAGTGAATTCCTGGGAGATCACTGTCGTCCGTGTTGATGACATAAGCTTGATGGTCTTGAGGTTTGCGATGAGGTAGTTCATCTTTAGCGCACACGACAGGATTCCAAGAAGCAGTGTACGAACTATTGTTCAAAAGGTAATAAAGTTCCCAGGCATCCATATTTTTTTTTTTTTTGTTTTGTTGTTTTTATTTCACAGGAAATGATAAGTCATCAATTCAGTTCTGACTTTTTGTTTGAAAAGCTCTGATAAGTAATCGTTTCTTCGCCTTGTCTCCCAACTGTGGGCTAAGAGAGCTTCGATGCGATAGATCTCCAGAGTAGTCAATGCAGGGCAGGAATGATTACGCAAGCCTTTATACCACTCATGCAACACTGTTTCTTCTGAGCTGAGACTCCAGGCTTCGTCCAGATACTCGTCCAATTTTTCTTCTTGACTCATCATCAAACATTTATCGTGTTGAATTTGACTGGGATGATCGTTTGACATCCATAGCAATCTTTCTTACTCAGTTCCGTAATTTTATCCGCCAGGTGTTTGGCAAAACAGGATACTAAATGTTGTTCTTGTTCTGGCCATAAGAGTCTTTCATTGTTTCTAATAGTCTAGAATGACTTCTCTCAAACTGTTGATTTCTATAGTATTATCGAATTCGGCATACAAGATGACGTTGACCGTCTCGGCGAGATCTTCTGCAAGCTGAAGTTCCACAACGCAGTTGACTGGATTTTATAGGGTGGAAATGTCCCTCGTCGCTGCCTTGGTCTGGAGTGAAACCAAAGGCCCACAAAATGTAAACTCCTACATAATCTTCGTTCGAAATACCGTGACTGGTGTTGGTTCCTAGTTGTCCCGTAGCTTCGTACAGGGACAAGTACGATCTCAAGTAATTCTTCTGGGGAAAGTTAGGTTCGAAGGGTCTGGTACACAAGGTCTTGCCATCCCGACTTACTTCGATCTTGGACGCTCTGTAGTGCTTCAACTGGAAAGGATTTTGATCGTGGGCTCCGTTGAGGGCTGCATTACTGACGATACCAACGATTAAACGTTTGGGTAACTGTCTCTGGAACAGATGATCTTCGATCTTGGATCGGAGTACAGCAGCAATGGTGAATGTTTTCGCTTCTACATGTCGTATTGGATACTTGGAGGTCGTTCTGATAAATGTGTGACTGATGTCGTTTCCCGCTTTAGGTAACACTTCTATGCGGCGCACGTAAAGTCTGGCTTCTTGGATGATCGTTTTGTACTCGTTGTCATGAGCCATCAAATGGAAAGCGACACTGCTGAGATTTAGTCTCAGACGAATATCCACTCCGTTGAGCAAATACTTGTCTTGCAACCACATGTCCAAATGCAAGCGATCCATCAGTTCTAAACGACGGCCTTGCAGGATTTTCCTTCGACGGTCGTTAAAACCCACATTGTGAGGATTGTCATCGGCTGTTAGAGCTGTGTCGTTAAACGTGTCTTTACCTAACGTGTCAGGTTTCCATACCACGCAAGCATCCAGATGAGTGTTCTTGGCCTCTTTTCCGTACGTCAAGAGATTTTCCAGGTACGCTCTGTAAGGGTAAGTATCATGTTGCTGCTGATCAGTCTGTTATTCAAGTACAAATCCACTTCGCTGAACAAGGAATGGATGAAAATGTTGACGGGAGCTACTCTGGCATCGGCTCCCGGATTGATGTTGTCCGTTTTGATCACTTTCAGTTTCAGATACAAGTAACTGTTATTAAGATCGATGTAATCTTCGGGTTGTCCTTTGATTTAACAAACTCAGTGGGAGCTGAATCCGTCAAAGAGGAGACCGGATGAAATTCGACCCATTGGGATTCTTGTATCGTCATCATGGTGGGTCTCATGGCAAACAGATCCAGTTACGACTTGGAACAAGCACAAGACTCTCGGTGCATCATTTTCTCTGATTTAATAATCAAAAACGTCTAACTCTCGGACGGTTTTTCTTTACTTAGTCTTTCCAGCTCTAGGGATGTGAAGTGAAGGGGTGTTTTCGTCGTCTTCTTCTGCCTTGTCCTTGCTGTGGCGTCAGGGAAGAAGGAATGCTTGAGTCGGCATCGCCCAGGGCATTTATAGGAGTTTCTCGTCGGCCCAAAATGTCTTTACCCATTTGAAGCAAGACATTTTTGCCTGCTCTCAAGAATGCTTCTTTTGGATTTTGTTTGTCAATGATGACATTTTGGAGAAATTCTTTACCTTGCGTCAACGCGGCATCTTTCAAGGCGTACAATCCCGTGTCATCATCGGTTTCAAAACGGGAGCCACCGAGCGAAAGGCTGATTTTAGCATATCACCTAAACCATGTCCTCGCTGTCGAGCGACTCCTTGGTACACAGGATACATGACTGATAAAGGGTTAGAGAAATCATTTGCGAAAACGGAGTTTCACTGTGACTTTCCCTTTGGTGAATAGAATATTTTGTCCCAGATCTCCTTTGATAGTAATGTTGACAGTGTCAAAATACGACTTACTGACGGGCAAATAGTGAGGATGTACAAATTCGCGGTGAACGTGATAGGTGTTTCCACCTTCCTCGTCAGCGTTCGTGGCAGAATCCACTTTGAAAGGAATGACACGCAGTAATGGTACGGAGGTGTGTCCCACCACGTTGTACTCCGGCACATCAGAGTACACAAAAATCAAATTCAGTCCTTGGTTCATTTCTACAGGAAATCTAAAATATTTCGCAAATTCCGAGTTACCGGTCACGGCTGGCATTTCGTTTGCAATTTTGATCATCTTGGGGTCTCCACCCAGGATGTCATACAATTCAGGACAAAATGTAATGGCCAATATTTTGTACTCTGTAAATTTGATTAGTAGGCAACGAGCTATTTTGTGGTATTCGATCGTGACACTTTTTCTGGTTTTCTCCAAGGCTTTACCAAACACGTCAGCAATGGCGTTCACCAAATGTTGACCACTAAAATAATAGCCTGAGAGAATTTTCAACCGATAAGTGGTTCGTTTAGTTTTGGGGTCTTGTGATTTCATAGAGTCAGCTACACTGCTGCGTTCATCCAAGTGTTGTTGAACTTGCTCGTCATGAACTTCTGCCGTAAAAGTGTTTTGATTTTCAACGATGTTTTTGATTTGTGTAAGGGTGAATCATTTCCACTAAAGACACTTCCCAATGGGCTTCGTGATCCAATTGGATGGCCGGAGGTAATTTGGCTGTGTAACAGCATAAGGTATTATTGGGAAACACCTCCATGGAACTGTCACTGGGTAACGTTAAGTAAAATAGGTTGTTCATAATTCCACAGTTCTAGTGTCCGATGAGTCACTGGAAGTCAGAGGAGTGTCTAAAAGAGGATGGTTAGGGTGACTGTTGGAAATGGACTAACGTTGGACGCAAGACTTCCGTTGTTGTTGTTCCCGTTAGAGGAATATTTCAGAGACGGATTGGGAAGAAGGTAACCAATGCAACTGCTAAGTTAAATGGTCCACAGTTGTTTGTCTCCTTGTTGAAAACTCATATTGGCAATGGCAGCACCGATGACACAATACACCACAAAGATTTGTCAAAAAAGACGATTTGCGTTTTAGGCACACGTTCTCCACACCACACCCACAAGAGTTGCTTTTGTAGATCTTGCAGAGAAGAACTGGTGGAAGGAGTGGTTACTGCGGTAGCTGAGGCTGTGTTGAAGGGCATGATGGTCACTTACTTTTATAGTCGATGAGTTGCGAAGCGTCGATCCAAGAGCCAAAACCGGGAGGATATCATTTCCAACGTTCTTTGAGTTCTTTGACACGTCGTTTTCCCACTTTCCGGGTTCTTCGATCGAGAATGCTTTCGTTCTCGTACACGTCGTCTTCTTTTTTGGTCACACCTTGTAACTCGGGTAAGTAAAACGTTTCTTTTAACACTTCCCCGTTCATGTCTTCCAATTTATAGACGGGAGGATGACGGCCACGCACACGTTCGGTGACACGAAACAATTCGGTGGTCCAGTTGGGTAAGTAAAGTTTGTTGAAAGTGCGTTTGGTTTTGCCAATGCGCACCCAATCTCCTGCTGCCAACACTCCACCTTTCTTGGGGACTGTCACTGTCGGGGACGTACCAAACAGGTGCTCGAAGACGGTCACTTCGTTGTCGGGAGTCACTTTTTTTGGGAGGGGGGGGGGCACGTCCATTACTCCGATGGTAAGATTGGTTGTACGATTGGACGAGG